>APFE030990337.1:182165-199334 GCA_000404065.3 Pinus taeda
CTTTCCCAGTACTTCTGAATTAGTCAGTAAAAAAAAATAAGTTCAAATAATGTCAGCCATATTCTTTCCCATCCTGTCCTTTTGAGATAAATCATATATCTCTCACTACCTTTATCTCTCGCTGGGAGAAACAACTTGGTATTGAATACAATCTTCATAGATTCTTGACTGGTACTGTTAATACTGCTAAGCCAGGGATGTTTCAATTAAATTTCTTATGCCTGAATGAATAAATGTTCCTTCCATTTCATGTTGTCAAATTGATTTTTCACAACCTTTCTTTTATGAAAATTATTATATGGCATGCTTCCATTTATTGGCTCCTGTAATATTTCATATTTGTCAATGCTTTCCTAGTTAAGCAGTTTTGGATAAGATCTGGTTGGGCATACAGTCAAGCTATAAGTGCTATAAATGTCCGTGAAAACTCACTTTTCTTTCTTTTATGAAAATCATTATATGGCATGCTTCCATTTATTGGCTCCTGTAATATTTCATATTTGTCAATGCTTTCCTAGTTAATCAGTTTTGGATAAGATCTGGTTGGCCATACAGTCAAGCTATAAGTGCTATAAATGTCAGTTAAAATTCACTTTCCGTAGTTCTTATTTGAATATAGTTGCTTTCTGGACAACGCATTATAAATAAGGCCTGTTTGGACATATGATCAAGCTATATGTTAAGGGTATTTTCAAAGACTCTTCATGAAGGGATGCTTTCCGTTGATCCTACTTGATTATAGTTGGGATTTAAGATTTGTTTTTATTCTTAACATTTGTCTTCAATCTTTGTAACTATATTTTTAGGGTTTACATATTGTAGATGTAATTTACTGCAAGTTGCACATTTAGTTCTGCATGCTTCTCAAACTTTAATACAAACTTGTTTGTGAAATATTTTTTTTGCATGCTTATTCACTTAGAAACATGCATAATATGCACTTGTACAGTGATGATTTGATCTGAGTATCAAAGATCATCACGAATAATGTAGAATTTGTCTCAGTGGCAAACCAAGCACTGTGTTTGAAGTTCGAAACTTCTAACCATGCAGATAATGGGCAATTTTACCAGGTTCCTGAGACCATCACCTGTGGGTGAAGAAGCTAATTGTTTAGTCTGAATGACTTTATGTAGAACCTGATGCATGTGATTTGTCAGCTAGGGGTGATTTCATTTATTCTCCCCGTAATACAATAATTTTTGTGCATCAGGAAATGTCTCTGCGTCCTTAGCATTCCCTTGTTTGAGAGTGTTGGGTGGCAGGATTGATTCCTTTCTTTGGTTTTTGGAGAAATTTGTTGGATTCCCTTATATACCATAGAAGAGCTAACAATAGCAACCAATTTGTGCAAAAACCTCTGTTGTTACAAGGGAATTGTTTTCGAGAGTTGGGAAACCCTTTCCAATGGTTCCCTCGCTCCGAGAGCTTTGGAACTATATGGGAACGTTGCCTTTTCAGCAGGAGCTCCAATGGGAGTTTGGGAATGTTCTGGGAGTTTTTATTGAGTTCCGGGGTTCCCCGGGGTTGGGGAATACAAAGCCTGTAGAGAAATATGTTGAGCTGCCCACAAAACATGAGCCTAAGTTGAAACCTTCACAGGAAGAAAGGCCGAAGACATTTGTTACACCGATATCCTTAATTGCAAAACTGGAGCAATCTCCTAATGGGTTAAGGAAGTGTGTGTCACCTCCATGTAAGGGCTATATCTGGCATGTCATGTGATGAGTATTTCTTTATCGCAAAAGATTGTGTGTGCATATTGAATGTGGCAATCAATGCTTAAACATTAGAGTTGCTTTACTTTTTAACTAGAGGAACATATGTAAAATTGTTCCTTTGTATTTTTAAACTAGATTGTTTCAAAGACTCGTCATTGTCGTAATGAATTGAATTTTATATTTTATATATAAAAGAGAGAGACTCAGGGAAAGAGACACCCCAAGATATATTTATATTAAAGAGAGATTGATATTTATAATATTTATATATTTAATTGATTTTAATATTTGAATATTTGATTATTAATCCATGATTATATAATTAAAAATATTTTTGTTTTTATATTTTTTAATTTTATTATATAATATTACCTTTTTCATTAGCAGTTTCCTGTAAATTTTGGGGAAATCTCTAACTGTTCTCCACACTTGTACGCAAGTTCCCAACGTTCCCATCCAGAAAGACAGAAACACTTCCAAATCCAATAAAGTCATTAAGGCCTACTGTAACAAATTAAGACAAAAAGAGGAGCTTGTTATACTTGCTACATAGTTGATTAGGGATGACATGCTTAAAAACTATTCTGAGTTTGGGAAACATATAACTGTGAAACAAACAAATAATTATGTTGGAGATGCAGTTGCACGTTTCTTAGACGCTGGGAGTTTGGCCGTGAAGGGTAAGACCAATGAATCTACCATCATTCAAATAAGACTTCCTTAACAAGCAGGAAGGCAAGCCCATTAGCTTCTGCATTTGTGTAGTCTTCCCAACTCAATGAATCATGTACATTTTTCTCAAAGGTATGCCAAAGCATTTGTCATGGTTCATTGTTTCATAAATACTAAACAAGTATTTTGAAATACCAAGTACCCACTTTGTAATTATCAATGTAATGTTATTCTAAAAATAGTTATATCCATAAAATACATTAAAGCATTTCTATTTGTATAATACATTAAAGCATTTCTATTTGTATTAACTACGTCAGCTTGCATTTATTGAATCAAGCCTGACTAAGTTCTAGTTTACATTAAAATTATGAAGTTCCTGGTGTGTCTATGGTCAAAGTTTATCTGCATTTTAAAGTTTGAGTGGCCCGGTAAAAGAATGGAAGTCCTCTTACATTGGAAAGGCCATAGGAGCTGGGCACTGATTGCATAGTAAACATAACTAGATGACTATCCTTCATATTTCATTAATGTAACTGAACTCACTTATCATATCTGCATGAAACAAGCCATTTAGCATGACCTTCTTCACTCCCCATTCATGGAACTTCCTCCTTTGGCCTTCAGGTTTTCTAAATGGATTTTTTTGATTAAATGTAGCAATTTTTCTAGATTTAGCTGGCTGGTTGCATAGATAAATTTGCTATCTTTTTTATTTTTTTTATTGTAACATATGCTTTCCTCGTATAAAGTTTTTTTGATTATGTGTTGGTGTTACCATATTTGATTCTTTTAGAAGGTATTTATTTAAAGAACCCTCCAAGAATTGGTTTGCATTTTCTCTGGCTTGAAATTTTGTTGGTTCCAATCTCTTCCTTATTTTTATGAAATCGTTTCCTTATTCTCCCAAGTTACTTAATGAAAATTTGCCCTCCACTTTACGAAGATATCCATGACACCCACCTTACTTTTGGAAAATGTATATTATATTTTGTTACTGAAAGGGAAAGGACATATAAGAATTATACGTCAGGGAGTCCACCTGTGATCATAACCATGCAAGTCAGCTTTGGCTCTGATCTCAAGAGAATCTTTTCTAATGATTCCAATTTTGTTGGGATCTCAACAACTAACTTTGATTTAAAGTTGTCATTTTTTTCAAATGAAACATATTAATCAACCTTTTCAAAGTTGCATGGTGTACTCAGCAACAACCTGTGCCCGACAGAGATTGGTGTACTTAGCAACAATCTGTGCCCAGAAGGCTCTGGCAACTTTGTAGCTCTACCTAACATGCTTAAAAGTTTTTGTGCTGTGGCAAATTACACAACAAACATATGTGAGGTTAGAGTGATGGAACCTATCTTTAACTGCTAAACCATGCTAAACCATTACTGAAGGCCAATCTCCCAAAAACTCATGTCTGAAAAGAAGAATGTTTTTTCTAAATACCTTGATACCTCCTCAACCATTTGGTTTTGATCTCTTGAATTTCTTGTCAGGTCTCTCTACAGGGGATAATTTGTTTGGTTTTAGTATGTAGTTTCTTACCTCTTTAATCTAATGTTACATGGTTCGGCAATGATTAGGTTTTGTTTAAGTTCAAATTTTTTGATGAAGTTTGATGAGGTTCACCATTAGGTTTGTGTATATATATATAAAATGAATTATAAGACAAAATAATAGGAAATCAACATTTGTAAACATAAAAAATGCTATTACTGACATAGAAACTGTAGGGATAAATTACAAGCTTGAGTTGTGACATGAAGTTACAAGTTTTGATCTATGGACTTGGTCATTTGCTATAAAGATAAATTATAAACTTGAGTTGTGACATAAAGTTATAAGTTTTGATCTATAAACTTGGTCATTTGTTATTAAATTCAATAAAATTTCCGGAACCTCAATTTTTTTTAAGATTCATCAAAATTCAAACTTCAAAATTAAAATTCAGATAACCTTGTGACATAACTCTAATATATCAAAATTCTTTAGCATCCAAGTTCATCTTAAAAAGGTTGGCATCTAGAATTATCTTCAGAAAATAGGCTGGACACTTGTTTTGTCCATAGTTGGGAGTCATCAAGCCCGATTGGCAATTTTTCAATTTCTATGGTAGGTAGTAGTAGGTTGGCCAAATGCATTGCATCTCTTAAAAGCCCCGCCTATATGTTTCTTTATTTGTTTCAAATATTTTAAATTTGTCAAATTTAATTGGTTGGATAAGGTATTATTATTTTTGATGGTAGGTAGTAGTAGGTTAGGAAAATGCACTGTGTCTCTTAAAAAAACACAAATTTAGATGGACTCATTACAGCTTGAGTGGGCCTAATGGTTAAGAGCATGTGTTTCCTCTTAAGAGGTCACATGTTCAAAATCTGAGGGGGGTAGAGTATGTATGCCTTCGTAGACTTAGCAAGGGGTAGAGTATGTATGCCTTCGTAAGACTTAGCAGTCAAAATCCGCTGTGCTGACGTGGGTCCCTTGTCCCATAAAAAGGGGGGGTCTCATACAACCAATTTGGTGTCTGACTTGGCTGTGAACTCTTAAAAATAAGAATATTATTATTATTATTTATTAATATGCTTATTATTTATTTTAATTTAATTTGGATTTTTTAGTAGGCGAACAATCAAAAATTGGATGTTGCTTTTTTATTAATTATTTAAATTTACAAGTATCCAGTTAAAGGGGTTCATACACCAATTTGGTGTCTGACTTGGCTGTGACTTAAAAATAGAATATTTTTAAATTATTAATATGCTTATATTTTTAATTTTAATTATGGATTTTTTTTAGTTAGGGCGAACATCAAAATTGATGTTCCTTTTTTAAAATATTTTTCTAGATTTAACATGTAATCAGTTTAAAGTATTTAATATGGTAATTTTGATCTTTAAATCTATTACAATAATTTACAAGTAATTGTTTAAACTATTAATGTGGTAATTTTGATTTCTAAATTTATAAAAATAGCATAATTGTTAGATTAAATTTAAATTCTCTCATATATATGGCTAGCTCTATGAGAATTCTGGGAAGCCTTGTCATTGGAAAACTATGTCCTCTAGATAGTTAGAAAAAGCTTGCCACATGGAAAACCAGGCCTTTTAAAGAATCCAAAAAGAAGTAATTGACACTAGCACTAGCAAAACCTAATAATGCCCATGATTAAAATAAAACATTGTAACTTTTAAGGCCACCACTAGCAAAACCTAATAATGCCCATGATTAAAATAAAACATTGTAACTTTTAAGGCCACCACCTAAAATTGGGCTAGACCTATTGCCATGGACGGTAGTAATAAAAAACTTATGAAATCTAAGCAAAATAAAGCTAAAAATGAGCAAACGAAGGGTTGTACTCCACATATGACTTGGAGTTGCCTCCTCGCATTGACCAACCTTCGAAAAGCTTGGAGTACTAGCTAAAATAGACAAAGACAAGAGTAGATCCTCTGTGATTAGGATTGGATTTTCTTGGGAGCCTTTCAACCCCTTAGAGAATTCACTATCATCTACATGTTCAACCCACCTCTGCTGCATGTTTAATCAACATTTAGATACTAAAGATCTCCTTAACAAAGGCCTCAAATTTACCCTAAAAGAGTGAAAGTTGTTGAACCTTTGCAATCTCAAATTGCTTTGGAGGTATGGCCTATGCTATCATGGATTTTATAGGCCAATGCATTCTTGTTGAAGTACCTCATCCTCATAGTCTTGGAATTGCCAGTTCTAGACCCAACCTTGAGGCTCCATTAAAATGCAAGCTATATTAGTGCCTTCCCACACTTGTTGAACTTCCATATTAACCTCATCTATAATATTTTTTCCCTCCACTAGGCATTAATACAGGGATTGGTTGCGTGCTTGCACCATATCCTATTCCACATGGGTCACATACCACTGCCCAAAAGCCCTAGTTTGAGTTGTGCCTCGAGAGCCAGGCATATATCTTTTCCCTTTACAATTCCATCTTCTAGTAAGCACCATTATAGCAAAACCACAAACAAGAAAACAATTTAATTTCCAATGCATCTTCGTTACCAAGCTCCCACCGTCTGAGCCTTGCCCTCTCAAACCATTTGAAACCAAGGTGGGGAATCCATAAAAAAAACAACCATAAAAACAAACATTTTAGTAGAGCATTCATCGAGCATAAACACATAGCCCAACTTTGAAATAAGCTGTCTACCTACCACTCATTAAACCTAGAAATTATGTCCATCTACACAAACGATAGCGTATTCATGACGAATGTCTTCTCATGGAACCAGATCTGTTATGATAACTATTTTGGGTACCTTTCCTTATGTAACTATCCATGATGCCATTTGAGCTAGCTTTTTCCCTCATGTAGGTTGTTAATGACCATCATTTGCACACATATATCTAGATACAGGGACATACTATCACTGTAATGGAGATGACAATTAAGGGATATCTTACTGGTTGAGCCCCTCAACCGATTGATGACCCCCGAGCTCATCATACATGCTTTCCACATGTTCAGACTCAATTTCCAGCTCCCCCTCTTTGCATGCACCTTACCACTCCATGGAGACCCATTTGGGGAATATTCCTTTCTTATATTATATAGATACACAAAATTACAATATACATTAGCTATACAAATACACGCTTGTATGAGAAGACAAAAATTCATATTTAAACATTAACAAAAAGGCCATGGTTGATAATCTACTATCTATTAGTGGATATACTTCTAAAGCTTTATATAGAGTTGTACAATATGAGAGAAGATTAGGACACAAAAAATATTGATTCTATGGTCCTCTACTTTGGTAGGTATTGGTTCTTTTAAATTTGGTATGTTGTATATATGTTAATCATGCATACAAAGAGAGTTTGTATACATGAGAAATATTAGTATGCTTGAAATATGCTTGGAACACGTCTGATTTCAAAGGGAAAATGAACCAAAGTTAAAATTAGCTTTGATGTCATGATGATTTTTGTTTGTCTTCAATCATCGATAAGCTTCTTCATTTAATCACTACATCATGGTATTTAGATGCAACAAATTCAATACTATTAGTTGCAGTAACTTGGAACATTTTCTTATATTAAACATATAGGATTACCAAAGTATTTGCAAATTCGCAAAAATACCAACTTAAGAAACTATAGATATATAACATGAATACAACAAGCAACAATGTGCTTTTGATTTAATCATTAGATCACAAATGTACAACTTTGCTGATCCATATGATAAGGGTTTTACCATTCACTGAGATACACAAGATTTGCAATCCGATATTCACCAAATACATAAATTTTATTGCAATCTTTCCCTAATCTAACTTAATTAACTTTTAAAGTGAACTAGACATCTATTTATAAAATGAATACAACAAACTATAATATGCCTTTTATAACATCACTAAATCACAAATGTACAACTTTGTTGACCCACATACTAAGGGTTTTACCATTCACCCAAACACAAAATTTGCAATCCGATGTTCACCAAATACATAAATTCTATTGCAATATTTTCCCTAAATTACAAAACTTGTTAACAACTTAGTTAACCTTTAAGGTGAGCTAGACATTTATTTAAAATTTGGATAGAAGATTAAATTTGACCATGTTAAAGGTTCTTTAAGTCAGGGATACTACATGAAATCTTCAACTAATAAAAGTTCACCTGCATGAAATCATGAAATCCTCAACTGATGAAGGTTTAGGTGGTAAAGCCAAATTGTGTCACAATAAAGGTTCACTAAGGCTGGGATCAAAGTTAGAGTCAAAGTTGAGCCATGCTTGACAAATTCTTATATTAAAACATCTTCCTGGAATATCATAATTGCTGAATAATAATAAAAGTTTATGTTTTTCAAAATATGATATATTTTACATAGAATAATTTTCTTTTATGACATATATTATAAGATGTTATATTAAATTTTGTTTCTCATATATATATCTTAATTATGGATTTAGGTAATGGTGAGAAGGATAAAATTTTTAGATATGCAAACTTTTTTTTAGAGTGTAAAATTTGAAAAAAGATTTGCATCTCAATAGAGTTAATCTCTTTGAGCCCTTGATAAATCCATGGTTAAAATGTATATATACTAGTTACACACACATACACACCACATGTACTATTTTGTTATTTGAATTACATTTTTGAATGCATAAATGGATATAATACCTTGAAGTTCCCTTTAACACTTGGGTAAACTATACAACTTAAACTTGCAATTCCAACAAACTTTTGTTAGATTTCAGTGAAAATTGACCAAAAAATATACTTGAAAAATGACCAACATGCAAAATAGCAAGACTACTCGAAAGGTTTTAGAATGTTTTAATCACAATAATTTTTTTTTTTAATATTGAAATATTTTATTTAACACCAGCATTGAAATATTTTATTTATGAACCACATTGTCTATATTAAAATGTTTTTTTTAGGGAAAGTAGTTCTTGGAAAAGTGTTACAAATAGTTGAAACATGAACGTGTCAGGTGAACACTTCACCCATTATAAAGTACATGAAGCAAAAAACACGAGTAAAAATAAAGAGAGACCTAACCCCTCCTTCTCTCTATATAATGGTAGTGTTAGGAGAGAAATGTTAGGAAATAAGGAAATTATTAAAAACTAGAAAATTTTTTATTATTCCAAAGACAAATAAATTATTAATAGTAATATTATTAACCAGCTATTATTAGTCCCTACCTGGGACTATTAGCGTTCGATCACGCGTTGACCAGGGTATTAGTTCTTCGGTTGACCATAAATTTTGAGTGTTTAAACAATTTTAACCAAAGTTTATGGCTGACAATGTCATTCACTGAAATTTTAACCAAAGTTTTTGTTTCAAAAATATTCTACCTCTTATTGCGGCCTTCACGTGCCCCGATACGAAAATATTATGGTAAAATTTTTATATACAAAGTTTACCCTGCATTTTAGTTACAAGATTTGTTTATATCCAAAAAAAATTATCTTGCACTTCATTTTATATCCAAAGTTAAGACAACATTGATTTTTTGTGCCCTCATTTTATCCAAAGTTGTTCTTGTCCGATGTGCCTGTTCTCCGTGTTCTGTTCTCCGTTTTCTGCATGCAGTGTACTGCATGCTGCAAGTGCCAGATGTTAATGGCCACTCAATAATCATTCAATAACCACCGGCCACGCCGGTATATGGAAATTATACTGGGAAGAAATCATGGGACATGCAATTCATACTGTTATATTTTCACTCACGAATTTGTTTGCGGATCAGACATCCATCGAATCAATTACACCTGTGCAACAATGGCGCACAAGGGAGAATCTTCAGAACCGTAAGTCTCCTTGCTTTTCATTTTCAGAGGGTTTGGTTTATCAGGTCTTTTTTGAAGTGGTAGTTCATGTGTTGTATGCTGTTGAGCTAAATTTCAATGGGTTTTGATTACAGCAAAGGAGTCAAAAGGGATTTCAGCACTGCTATTTTGGAGCGGAAGAAGGCTCCCAATCGCCTTGTTGTCGATGAGGCTATCAACGACGATAACTCTGTGGTCTGTCTGCATCCGGACACCATGGAAAAATTACAGCTCTTCCGCGGAGACACAATTCTTATCAAGGTATGCTTTGATATTGATAATGGTAAAATTGCCCTCTTTTCTTGGCTCTGTGGGATTCGATCTTTGATCTATTCGTGATATTTTGATCTAATTTGCCCGGGGCACCTGGGGTTTCGAATTTTGTGTTTTAGGGCAAGAAGAGAAAGGATACGATTTGTATCGCTCTCGCTGATGAGACGTGCGAAGAGCCCAGGATTAGAATGAACAAGGTTGTGCGTTCGAATCTGAGGGTTCGACTCGGCGATGTTGTTTCGGTTCATCAGTGCCCCGATGTAAAGTACGACAAGCGTGTGCATATCCTGCCTATTGATGATACCATCGAGGGCGTTACTGGCAATCTGTTCGATGCATATTTAAAGCGTGATCTCATTTTTTTTCCCGACTCATTCTGTTTTCATATTTCTCTTCTTAAAGTGATGGATATTCTGGTATTTTTTATTTTTTCTTCTGAATTCTGCCTTTCCAATGTTTTCATTTCTTAATGTCTTTCTCACCTTTAGAAAATGTAGGTCAGTGCATTAAGTTTGCACCAATGCATGAATTTACCATCTGGTTATGAGGCTGTTCATACATGCCAGTATCTTGGGGTAAATTGTCTTATATGTACAACAAATAGATCTCTAAAGGTAATTTGATTTTCATAAGCTTAAAGAAACTTAGGTTAGAAAGATTTGCTTTGTGCATTTTAAGTTTTGAATAGCTCCCTGTAATTTTCATTATGAGTTATCTTTCTAACATTGTGCATTAAAACTTTAGGATGATATGTTTTGTGCAATTTATTTGCTTTCTTCTTCTCTTTCTACAATGCGGGTTATAAGATCAGGTAAATATGGTTTCTAAAGTTCTGATATTTTCTTTGCAGCCTATTTCATGGAGGCCTATCGCCCAGTAAGGAAAGACCTTTTCCTTGTTAGAGGTGGAATGCGCAATGTAGAGTTCAAAGTAATAGAGACGGACCCTGGGGAATATTGTGTTGTTTCTCCTGATACTGAGATCTTTTGTGAGGGAGAGCCTGTGAAGCGGGAGGATGAAGATAGATTGGATGAAGTTGGTTATGACAATGTTGGCGGTGTAAGGAGGCAAAGGGCCCAGATTCGTGAATTGGTTGAGCTTCCACTGAGGCACCCACAACTTTTTAAATCAATTGGCGTTAAACCACCAAAGGGAATTTTGCTCTTTGGACCACCTGGTTCAGGGAAAACCTTAATTGCTAGGGCAGTAGCCAATGAAACTGGTGCTTTCTTTTTATTAATTAATGGGCCCGAAATTATGTCGAAGTTGGCTGGAGAAAGTGAAAGCAATCTGAGGAAAGCCTTTGAGGAGGCAGAGAAGAATGCCCCATCCATTATTTTTATTGATGAAATTGATTCAATAGCACCCAAAAGAGAAAAGACACATGGTGAGGTTGAGAGGCGAATTGTTTCTCAACTTCTGACACTGATGCATGGGCTAAAAGCTCGAGCCCATGTTATTGTGATAGGAGCAACTAACCGGCCAATTAGTATTGACCCAGCTCTTAGAAGGTTTGGAAGGTTTGATAGGGAAATTGATATTGGGGTTCCTGATGAAGTGGGGCAGCTGGAAGTCCTTCGTATACATACAAAGAATATGAAGCTTTCGGACGATGTATGAACTTAGCCGCGTTGGAATTTTCTATTTTCACATATTTCAACGCTATTTTTTATACTCTGACTTTATATATTATGTTTTTGATTTTTGGTGCAGGTTGATCTTGAACAAATTGCGAAGGACACACATGGATATGTTGGAGCTGATCTTGCAGCTCTTTGCACCGAGGCTGCGCTACAGTGCATCAGGGAAAAAATGGATGTTATAGACTTGGAAGATGAGACCATCGATGCTGAAATCCTCAATTCTATGGCTGTTACAAATGAGCACTTCCAGACTGCGTTGGGCACCAGTAACCCATCTGCCTTGCGTGAAACTGTGAGTTGTGTCAAATTTCTTCTAGCAATATCCTTTTCTATAAGTATCAGTCAAGAGGGGTTATATAAACACTCAGGTGCGAACAATGCATCTCTTCTATTTGTTTATTTATAAGCAATAGTGTATTAATAATATTTGTATTTGTACGATAGGTTGTTGAAGTGCCCAATGTTTCTTGGGAAGATATTGGTGGTTTGGAAAATGTCAAGAGGGAGCTTCAAGAGGTAAAGCAGTGGACCTCAGGATTACTACATTTCTATTTTTGATTCTTTGAAGGATGTCAACTATGTGCAAATCCTGAACATCACTAACTAAGATGTACTTTAATGTTGGTCTGTAGACTGTTCAATATCCAGTGGAGCACCCTGAGAAATTTGAAAAGTTTGGCATGTCTCCTTCCAAAGGAGTGCTCTTTTACGAGCCACCAGGTTGTGGTAAGACGCTGCTTGCAAAAGCTATTGCGAATGAGTGCCAGGCCAATTTTATCAGTGTAAAAGGACCAGAATTATTAACTATGTGGTTTGGAGAAAGTGAGGCTAATGTTCGAGAGATTTTCGACAAAGCCCGACAGTCAGCGCCTTGCATCTTGTTTTTTGATGAGCTTGATTCTATTGCTACCTGTGCAATAGATTATACTGTGGTGTACTGTGTAAATGGAGGAATTAGAGTTTCAAGTAGCCGGAACCAACGACAATTTATACCTGAATGCCAGTTTAGTATTTACAGTTGTGGTCTGTGACAGGGAGTTCGACGTACCCACCCACTAGTTAAAACGTTGAAAATAGGAGTCCTAGTTGAAATGGTTCAGGAGTCCTAATTTGAAATGGTTTCTATAATATGATTTCCTGGGTTGACTCATTTAACCACCACAACTCGCCTGTCACACCAAAAAGTGAGAAGAACATTGCCGTTCCGCTTCGTTTCAGAAAAATGGACCTGCACTCACCTCATCTCTGAAGCTTCTTATTTAATCTCATGCTTCACACATGAGGAGTGGTATTGTTTGGGCTCGGATAGAAGCGCGTTCATCAACCACATCATGGTAATTGATTGATGCATTTTTATTCCAAAAGCACTCCAGCGTTTCAGTATATTGCATTCACATCAGCGAGGTATACATATTCTCAAATACTCCATTATTTTTCTTTGCAGAAAATGTTTTTGTATATTTCATTTCCAGTCTATGAAGTAGCTCCCCATGTTGACAGTTTGTTCTCTTTAAATCAGTTTGTCTGTTCAGGTAGAGAGAAATACAAATCCCCATTAAGCCCAGAATTGCATATTCAATAAAAAAAGGCCATCTATTCCTGGTGCGAGCCCTCGGCTTCTTATCAAACCCATAATTTCTCAGCATCTAAAAAATTTCATTGAATATGTTAGAATATAATTGCCAGAAAGCAGCCTTATAATATACTAAACTTGGCTACACTGTGCAGAAAAGTGCAAGTATCTGCTTTTTCGCAGTGAGTATGGGGTGCAAAGAAAGTAGATTCTTGCGTCTGCTGGTGGTGATGGTGGCGGCGGCGATGCAAGCATGCGCGACACAAAGCAAGAGCACAATGGAGAAGCACTACAGATGGCAGATAAAATATGAGTTCTGGTCACCGGATTGTGTGGAGAGAATGGTTATTGCAATCAATGGGCAATTTCCAGGACCCACTGTTCGTGCCAGAGCTGGCGATACAATCGTCGTGGAAGTGGAGAATCTGATGCCCACTGAAGGCGTTGTCATACACTGGCATGGCATCCATCAGGTCTTATTTTTTGATTTGTGGACAAATATGAATTCTGCATGAACACTAATTTTGATCATGGATTGTGTGGGCTATAATTATATAGGATTTGGTTGGGTTTTAATGATGGCAGATCGGGACTCCGTGGGCAGATGGAACTGCGGGCATTACACAGTGTGCCATAAACCCTGGAGAGACATATGTATACAAATTCCTTGTAGAGAAGGTGCATTTAGAGATACTGATAGTTTTCATTGTATTATTGTACAAGTATGGGAATAACTTGGATGAATAATGAATATTTTCTAATGTGAAGTGTGTGAAATTCGAACTTAATAAATGGATTTTGAAATATGATGAACAATAGCGAAGTTCATTGAATGAAGTTCATTGAATTAAGATCAGAGGAGCAGAGCAGACGAGTAGAGGAGCAGAGTAGAGAGTGTCGACCAGCTAGTTTGAGGAGCAGAGTGCATCTTCCATCGTTCACCATATGTTCACCATGGTTTTTCACACACCATTTTTCATGGACACTGTCGATAAGGCTCGAAGGAGAAACGGTCAAGGCCCGAAGGAGAAACGGTCAGGGTACAGCACCCTACCTCTGCTCAAGGGAAAAACACTATTTCAGGCGTATGCAAAAGCAAATTATATGAAGTTTCAGAGCTGTGTTCAGAGATAAGCTCAGAAAAGTCATAGTGGTATGTCGATCCAAATCTCTTTTCAATTAATTGAAACATTTATTTCCATGTCAAGTTTTCCATTGAACTGAAAAGATGTGGTTTGTTTCATTTCCAAGACTGTAACTTTGGCATACACGCAGGAAATTCAAGTTGGAATGGGACCTTGAAAGTAGTTGAGGTATCACTCATACCCTGAAAGCAAGCAACGACAAGGTAAATCAATTTTCCTTTTCCTGGACAACGAGAACTTAAAAGCTGTGATACAAATAGGTGAATCCAATATATTTCTCTGTGCGACCACCCTAAATTTACTGTAACCACCTAAATTTTTGGAATCTATTTGTCTAGTACATGAAGGTTTCCTGAAAATCCTGTGCAGAAACTGTTAGGGATTGGAATTTGATTGATACCCCTATGGGGTGTATTTGTCCTATTTTTTGAATAATCATGGAACCACTGCAAAATTAGGAAAAAATAAAAATATTAATAAAAACTAAAATAAGAAATATAATAAATAAAAAAACTTGTAAACGTGCATGTAATTACAGCTTTCTCAAACTTTTGCTTAGCTGCTTGTTTGCATTACATGCTACATGTAGTTTTTGTTGCCTGGTTGGTTTCACCATGGCGATGCTTCTACCTGCAAATAGAATTGATTTTCCTGTGCACCTCCACTGTTCTTTTTCATGGCTTTTTCTTGCCCAGTCAAATCTATTGTGGCTGACGTAGTCAAAGATTTCTTCAGCGGCCAGGAATGAATTAGGGTTCACCCTGCACTAATATGTCCATGGCCATTTACTCAATTCTGTCTTTGCTCTCGAAAAATGAGAAGGTTTTGAAAATCATTATTATTGTATAGAATAAAAATAAAATCATTATTATTGCATAGAACTGGCTCAAACCAAAGCGTTTGTATTGTGTTGTTGTGGCAGACCCCGGCAGGGACTACCGCCACGGCAGTGGCTCCCTTGTTAATATTAAGAAACCTAACTTTACATCCCTGAATATCAAACTTGTTCACCAAGTAAAATAGCATATGAATTTGAAATCTCTGGAAAGTCAACTGATCATGTCACGGTATTATGCGGGCATTTTGTCAAGGCGATGTCGATGGAAAACAAGAATCTTTCAAGAAATTCATGGTGGAAAACCTGCAAGAAATTTCGACAGATCTGTGTACTAAGAGGGTTTGACTCGAGAGATCAGTTTCCATCAAAGAAAGGGGATGCCAACGACTATATTCCTTTTGGAACTTTCCTGAACCATTTACAGGTGATGTTTGGTATGTACTGTCCATGGCCCAAAGCCACACTAGAGAAGAAAATAAAAGGCAAAACAGATCTCTATCTTAACAGATTCACAGTCGTTCCCCACCGACGAAAAGGGAAAGAAGAAGGAAGGCAACTCGCCTGAAAAATCCGTCATTCAAAGCGACAAAACAATGATAATTCCCCTCAATACATAACGAAAGTTACGAAACTTCTCCATCCCGGGGCACTGAGCAGATGCAAAAATGAAAAATGGAGAGACAGACTGACCAGCGATTCTGTAAATGTGAATCCTCCATATCCGATGGGCATCATTCACCCATCCATATCCATACCCATATCCGTGATCCATGACGATGATGGTAGCAGTGACGATGGTGACATCGAAGACGACACATGTTGCAGAAATGTCGACGATGGCAGTTAGAGCACAAGATGCAGGTAGCTGTTTGTTGACTTTCACCACCGAATTTAGCAGGCCATCTCCACCGTAGATATATGTTCAAACGAAAATATATATTTTTTTTAAATAAATCTCAGCCATGAGCTCAAAACTCAACAAATTTCTTTCCCCTTAAAGTTCATATATATATTTATAGGCTAAATATTTTTGAAAATATCTAATAATAAAATTGTATTATTATAAATTGTTATTACTAATTTTTATTGCATTAAATATAATTTATAAAAGATGATATCCAAATTTATGTTAAAGCATATAATTACAGCTATATAGCAATATTAAATTAATGGTAAGTAAATACTCAAAAACATCAAAACAATTATTTCATGATATATTTCATAATAAATATGAGAAATCTTTTTGTAAAAAATATATTGAAAATTTATGTGGACCCCTTTTGAATTATCTATTGTGGTTTATTGTTAGGATCATATTAAATAGAGATAGCATCGGTTAGAATGAAATGGTTAATGTCGGTACATTTCATAAAATGATTCACAAGTATCTCATTTCAAATTTCACATTGCTAAAATTTAAAAAAATCATAAAAATTAACTAAATTATTATTATTATTATTATAAAAAAAAAAAAATATGCCAAAGGCGTGATCTATATTAGAATTGAACTTGAGGAATTTATATTTTCAATAAAATGAATGGTTGAGATTGCAAGTCAAATCAATATTTCTTGTCTAATGCACGATCCAATGGACAATATGAAAAATATGTCACTCGTCACTTTCTCAAGGTTGTTCCTCTCTTTAATTTATTAAAAAATCATTCGTGAAAACTAGTTATTCCTGTAATATATTTAAAAAAGAATTATGAAAAGTAGCCTTGGGATTTGGTGTCGTGTGGTTCATTTGGTGTGGCTATTAAAACTTGGGTTGAATTGGTGTGGTTATTAAAACTTGGGTTGAATTATTGTTTTTAATAATTATTATTTTCTATTATTTTAGGTTTATAAGGCATAGCCTAACTTATAGACAAAATGGCCTTTTTCATGGCCATTTTTATGGTTAATTTTAATTAAAATCCCACAAAGGTTTTTAAACACTTGAGTTTAAATTATTTA
>APFE030990361.1:0-15297 GCA_000404065.3 Pinus taeda
TGGTAGTCCCGGTTTTGGGATCCAGGGGAAAATCTTTGTGTATATGTGTTTTATGTGTTATGCTCTCACATTGTTTATTTTCTGTGTTTTAGAATTTGTATGCAGGTAATTTATATATGGGGTTAAAACCTATAAATAAAGTTGGAAAATCAATTAATAAAATTCCTAATCCACCTCTTCATCATCCTTCGCTTTTCATGATTTAAATGTAGTGGAATAAATATCAGAATGCCCTACAGAGATTAGGGTGAAGGCTAATCCTCTCATTCCTCAAGATGATATTAGCACTCTAAACAACAATATTGAATTTGGTTCCATTGAAAGTGTTACTTATTTAAGGGAAAACATTCATCCTCTATCATATACATGTTATGATTCTGCGTATCATGATTTTATTGATCAATCTGCTTCACCAACTAGCTCTTCATTCTCTCTTGATTTTCGATATATTTTTTTAAATTGTGATTAGATACAAGGCAATCACATTGCACTTGTAGAGGAGGAGGAAAGTGAAGAGACTCTTGATCTCTATTCCATTTCTCAAAGATGTCAAGATGATGCACTTACATTCTTGGATGATTTTCAATATGCTATTCTTGATAGTGAATCAAATGAAATCAATTCTTCCAATCAATCTATAACTTTGGGCAACAATCATTTCGATGATGATGACAATTTTGATGTGTGAGATGATGAGTGCCCAGGTTTATCATCTGATCTTTCAGTTTCTCAAAAAGATTTTAATTTAGATCTTGAATTTGATTTGGTCAAGGAAGATTCTCTTATCAATATTGCCTCTTCATCTAACTATCCTTTATGCTTTAGTGTTTATGATGCATCTACTTTTAGCGAAGATAATCCATTATCTGCAAGTTATTCATCTGACGATTTAACTTCTCAATTGACACAAGGTGGTAAGATTATCCATGATGAAAATGAAAACAATCAAATCATTGAGTACTCTTTCCATCCCTCTTCATCTCTTTCCTTGCATGAAGGCAACTCTTCAAATCATCTTTCTCATGAAATTCTCTAGTTCATATATCTTCATATTTGCGATTAGAAGAATCTTTCAACTTGAGTAATATGGTTTCTAAAGTTGATAAATATAGTCAAATTAGTGATAGACATATATGCCATCCATTGAGCAGTGTTCTTATTGAAACTTTTGATAACATATATCCTCACACCATTCACGATCTGGATCAATCTTTGAAAATTGATTTTCCAATATTTAAAGGTTTTGGGACTTGTTCGCAATTCTAGACACTTCAACTTTCATTAGTGGTTATGTCAGGATCTCGTGACTCTAGTAAGCCCCTCGAACTAACTTAGATCTAGTTTCTCTCACACAATCCTTATATTTGCATGGTTAACTTGAGGTAAATTTGTTTTTGAAATATGTTTGGTACTTTAGATGTAATTTTTCAAATTTTCAAGATTTCACTTCTGATCATATTCTAGAATCTTCTTCATTTGATTCATCTTCATGAAAATATCTTGCATCAAACTCAGGCTTTAAATGTGTATCTCTCTTAAATTCATGAAACTGTGAAGTTAATCACCTCAAGTATCATCTTTGGCCAAAGGAATCATATCTATCAAAACTATTTCATGATAAGTGACTCCTAGTTTTCCTTCTGAATATCATATCATGAATATTGTTCTTCATATAACTCAAAATCCTCTTGTGTGCGAATGAATGCATGAGTTATTGTGTCAATAAAATTCTTCCTCATTCACTATATTCTGACCAATCTCATGTGTTTGTTGTACTGGCATTACTTTTCACTTATTTCAATGATTACGATGCCAATACACTGTCTCATTTGTCATGCGAAGAATATTATTGTATTATTCAAATTATTTGTGAATATGCTCAAACTATTTTATCTTTTTTATTTTCTAACCGAGAGTCTTATGCCAAAAATGGTCCATCTGATCATGATATTAGTTGTCATTCGTTTAACCACTTTCGAACCAATATATTCAATGATAGATTTTTTACATCCTCTGATATTCATGGTTCAACATTCCAGCATTTAGATACTTCTTAAACAGTCAAGCCACTTCATTCATTGCTGATGGTTATGTTAGGTCTTCACTATCTTGGCATGTTTATTGAATATGATCAGATCTATTTTCCCTCACGAGATTCTTATCCTCATTTCGCACATTTACTTGAATATTCATTATTTCAAAGTTTTTATGGTTTCTAAGAGGATTGTTTCAAATTTCATAATCCAATCATTGAATGGTAGGAGAAAGTTTTCTTAGAAATCTTCATAAAAAATAATAGGTTTCATAAATTTCTTATGCTTTCTAAGAAGGATGACACAAAATAAGGTTCATTCACAAGAATTCTTCAAGGTTTGTCTAATTATGGTTTCCGTTGAAAAGCTAAGTATGTGAACTAGAAAAAAGTATTGGTTGTGACACATGTTTCTACCCACAGGAAAGACCTTCCTTTTGTTGTCCAAGTTCTTTCTGCTCTTATCTTTTCTCTTACACATTAATTATATCAGTTTTAATCAACCATATCTTTATGATTGCAGGTTAGGAACAATTATAATGTCTTTACTGGAAATTTCATTATATGTGACCCCGACCTTATAGATGTTTAGGTTAGGAGTAGGCCTAGTTGCATTCTAGTGTCCCCTCTCTTCTACTCATTCTGCACTTGTTCTCTTTAGTCTTTCTCATATTTTCTTACTTTTTTTGTATCATGTTTTTGGTTGGCCCCTTTTTTTTGTTCTTTGGTTTTGCTTCTTGTGGTTTCGTGCCTTTTCCTTTGTGTTCTACTGATAATACTTTGCATGAATGGTGTACTATTTTGGCCCTAAAGATAATGTGGAAAAGTAGAGAAGGATTTTATGACACTACGACATTTGGATAAATCTCCATCCTTCTTCCTTGTCTTGTTTACACCTTTTGGTTGATGATGTTCTGAAGGAAACTATGATCCATGTCTTAGGAAAATATGGTCCTCCATGTTTATTCTAGAAACCTAATACCTACACTTGGTTCTTTATGTTTCGGTGTTCTTAGGATGATCCATTCAAGTAGAGGAGGAAAAGGGGAAAATCTAAGTGAGTAAACCAATACCATAGGTCTTATATATGCTTCTTTGAAGGGACAACCTCTCCTTCTCTCAATAAGTCAGATCCCTCTTCCGCCCATGAAATAAATAAGTGTCGATTCACAATCCTATATAAAATAAATAAGTAAAGGTGAAAGAAGAGAAAGGATTCTTGTGTAGAGAGGTAATGCAAGAAAATCCATAGGGGTACTCTATAGTGTCATTGGCATCAGATAAATGTTTGTGTTATTATGGTGACTATGTCGTGGTACTATCCAGGACTGTTGGTACTCTAAAAGTATAAACCTCGCGTGCATCATTACCTTATCCTGATTCGAAACATTATGTGATCAATGATATTATGTTTTTGTTTAACATATTAAAGGAATGAAGGGAACTATGTTTATGCATGGGGTAAGTGGGGAACCATGGTAATCTGAACAATGAATCAATACTCCCAGAAGAACTACATTGTGCATGAGAGAAATTTCCAAGGCAGAGAAGTTGTATTTCTACTAGTGTGTCGCAAAGTGTCGTCACTACGACAAACACCCTCCAAAATTTTTCCTGCACTTGAATTTTTGAGCCTACCGTGGCTCTTGCAATCAATTTTTTTGTAGTTGCTTCTAGCTCTCATTATTCTTTGAGCTTCCTTCTTGCATTGGAATTGTTGAAGTCACTTGATCACACATGCTTAGTCTATACAAGTGTATGGGTTCATTATTTTATGCAATATTTAACAAGCATATCAAGGTCCATCAAGATTGTGTCTGTGCGATTTCCAATCCCTATCGATAGTCAATGCGCACTAACATTGTCATTTAGGACTTCTAGTTGCATTTGTACTTCTATTTTGGTGAGTTTTACAAGTTGTCACTTCATGGACTTTTGTTTTCGAGAGTGGAATTTTAATGTTAAATTCACCCTTGCATATGTTATTTTCACCATCATTTGCATATCGTAAATGTCATTTGCACATTTATTTTCATATAGAAAGTGTCGTCTTTTGGTGTAGAAATTGTCACTTATCGTGTAAAGTGGAGTTTGTGTTTATTTGAAGGGGAAATATTTGTGATAATGAGATGTTCTTATCATGTATACATGTTTTGCACACATTTCCAAAGTTTCACACGTTATCGCACAAGTGTCGTCATTGTCATCGCAAACTGTATCTTTAGTGCAGCACTTGGAATGGGTTTTCGCAATGTTATTTCATTGAGGAAAGTATGGTGTCATGTGTTTTAAGTGTTCCATGTGGTGTCGTCAAGTTAACTAAGTGTGTTATCATGCTCAAGTATTTCTTTTATTCAAATTCCTCTCAATGATCCAACACTTAGTCAAAATTGGAAAAACTCTTGACCTGACCACTCAGCCCCATCCAACCCTCCTGAACTGTGCATTGCACAGTCTCAGTCCTCAAGAAATAACCTTGTATCTTGGAACTACATAATGTGAAATCCATTCCTCCCAGAACAATGCATTTCACAACCTTAATGATCAAGCACAACCCGTGAGTCCTAGAAATGTGCAATCTTTCTCTCCAACTAAGCTAGCACTACGCATTGTGTTGCCTTAGTCCTCAGGCCTCAGTATTGAGCTCCTGAACTATGAAATTATGCAATCACCTAGCCTCATATCCTTTCAGTATTGTGCATTTCACAATTTCAATGTTGAATCCATGCCTTGGCCTTCAAAACTACACAATCATTACCTCCAACAAGGCATGAGTTGTGCATTGCATATTCTCTGACCTCAAGCCTAGCCCTTGAGCTCCTGAGATGAAAAAATGCACCATCACCTACCCTTTCTACTTTCCAGAACTCTAGATTTGGATGAAAGAGTGAAAAACCCCTCATCGTGGCTCACTAACTCCAAAAAATGGACAAAATTCTTGCCCAATCCA
This sequence comes from Pinus taeda, assembly GCA_000404065.3. Lineage (NCBI taxonomy): Eukaryota > Viridiplantae > Streptophyta > Pinopsida > Pinales > Pinaceae > Pinus > Pinus taeda. Next base: position 4,983 of record APFE030990361.1, read on the forward strand.
GCTTGAATTACACATTGCACAATCTCAAGGCTCAAGCTTCACCCGTGACTTCCTGAGTTGCACAATTGTGTAGTCACTGAGCCTCTCCCTCAACCTGTCACCTAGTTTAGGCTTAGTTAGTGGATCGTAAGGTAACATCTGAGACTAGGGGTTTATCGAACTGATGCCATCTTGTCATGAGTGGATTGCAGATGAAGGTACTCTATCATTCTATAGCAAGATGATGAAGAAGGAGATGGAGAATGAGGACATGCTAGAAGACACCTATGGAGTGAAGGAGATAATATGATAATCAGGAAAGAAAACAAAGGAACAATGGACTATAGCAAAAGATGGAAAATCAAGACCACATTAAAGACTCCTTATCTTCAAGTCATAAGGAGGAGGAAGAAGGAGAACATGCACCATCTTTTCAACACTTGACTTGAAATTTCCATTTTCATCATGCAATCCATGTCATTATTGTCATTTCCTGGCATGCGATGCACCATCATCTGCCACATCATTCATGATCATGTAACTCTATATTGGAAAATGTATTGTGAAGTGGAAGTCCAAGCATCATATATGTAATGTGAAGAGTCATGTAGGTATTTGGAAAGTCATGAGAAGTCAAACAATCATGAGGATAGTCCAAGAGTCATAAGGGAGGTGAAGTATCACCCCATTCATTATATATACACCCTCAATGTACATTCAAAGGAATTTTCACCTTGGCTTCTCCCATTAGGCATCATAGGGAGAACCTTAGTAATTTTGGGAAGCAAGACGTGGCTCCAATTCTTCAATATTAGATCTAGTGATGCTTGTTGTATTCATGTATCTTGGGACTTTTACTTCATAATTTAAGCCTAATAGCTGACAAATTTCCATGCATAGATTGTGAATATTTGTAATATTATTCTATGAATATTTATGATTCATGTTTGCTTGCACCTCTACTAAAGTAGTTGAACTATTTATGTTATTTTAGTGCTTATGTAATTGAAGATGTGTTGTAATGGTTGTAATAATCATCGCGTCTATGTAGACTATTTTTCTTCATGTCAGGCAATTATCTTTTTTCTTGTGTGTGTCATTACTAGGGTGGTACTATTACCTCTCTCTTAGAGGCTCACCTTTCCGACATTTCCAATAGAAGAACCTCGATACACTTGCAACCAAACATTCACCAATCACATGTACTTTCTTTTCAAAAAGGCATATATACGCTTGTCTCTCTTGCCGACAATTAAATACATGGAAAATTTATAAGAAAATATGGCAACCGATCTAATACTCCATACGGGGCTCCTATTCCAAATGGTGTGAGGTCTAATTCAGACTTCCCATCAGGGAGACCTTCTTGGTTGATGGATATCCACTACCGTGAACACTTAGATTTTTACTCCTTTCATACATGATACATATCTCAGTAAGGAGGTAAATTTTGCAACATATTCATCCATCATCAACTGAACTAATTGGAGGTCATGAAACTCCTTACCCTTTACATTGTAATATCGTTCAATAAGATACTAATTTCTAGAATGTTGTTGAAATTTTCCCAAGTTATTTCTCATTCATTGACCCCAGGAAAACCTTTGACCTCTTCCCATCATAAATTTTTCTTCCCCTAAAGCTGGTAGTTTGCTAAACAGGCCTTTAAATTATTGTCATACTCATATATTTAGAAATACTACCCCTGCCTCAGCTCCTTCCTCTAAGTTTCCATCGGATGTTGCAGGTTTTATCTTCTTGAACTCCCCTTGTAGCTCTATTTTCTGTCTTCAAACATATTTAAATGATTTTCCTTCAAATACATTCTTAGATTCTTCTATTTTTGTTTTTTTATCATCTCCAGGTCCTGGTGTAGAAATTTCATTCAATAAAACTATCATCTCTTCGCTTGTGTGATTTAGAACTATTTTCCATTATCTAAGGTTAGGGGTGATGCTCTTTTATTTTTCCCATCTACTAGACTCTTAATAATTCTATCTTGATCTCTCATCAATTGTTCATTGTCATCCCTTAAGTTGGTTACTTATGCCCTTAATTTATGCATTGTTTCAAATAACATGGTAGATATAGACTACAATTCTTTACCTAGATACACCCACATTTTAGAATTTGATTCATGTAAAGGTTCAAAACGTGGTCATGTAGGTGGGGTGGTCGTATTAAAAATATTCTTTTCTTTGAAAAACAAAATAATTTGTTATTAATTTCCCTTATACAAGGAAGAGTGCTGAATGCTTCATCTTTGACACCACCTGTAACATCCCTCTAGATAAAAAATAAAATCCCTGTAAAAAAAAATTACTTTCAAGGACTGGAAGTAATTTAGATATGTTATTTTGTTCTTTTACTTTATTAATCGAAGATTTATATAAAGAAAATATGGTTAATTAACTCACCTAGTTATCTTGGCATTAGTGCATACTTGTCATGTTTCTTACCTTGATTAAAGTATTAGGAATATATATAAATTTTGTTACCTGTCAATTGTGAAATTTAGCATTAATCCTTGCAACCTATAGACATATATTTATTAAAAATAATAATTCCTTTCAGCACGCATAGCTCTCAACATTTGTATTATTATTATAAACATGAGTTTATGGTATTGTTATTTTTGTATTATCTGATGGTTTATATTATGCCCATATGTTAACCTATGGTAATATATTTCTTCCACATGGCTTGATCGCTATCTATCTATCGATTATCCATTGTACAATGATCAATGATAAGGATTGGACGTGGATATGGATGGTGGGGATGAGTGGGTGGATGTGCCCTCACTCTTACTAATGATTCTAGTAGAAAGGGCTTTGTCACTTGGTATTCTGAAAGTCAATAGGGTTGCATCGTTTCTATATTTCTCCATCGCATATCTACCTTTTATTCTTGTATATCCTAGGTTGTCACTATTGGCATGGCTTTCCACCTTTGCTTAGCTTACCATCCACTATGTGCAAGTAACTTGGAACAGCATTTCTAGCGTTTACAGGACTTAGGTAATATAAATTCAAAGTTATTAGTCCTATTTGTTTTCTATGGTACAAAATTAACCCTTCTTACTTCATTTCCAATCCAAATGATGAGGAATAATAGTAAGATGTGTCTCGGCCTTGATAGGGGTCCCAATTTCGATTTAGGGGTGCAATGTTGTCTACTTGTTGTAATGCCCACTTTTTCAATTTGCAGGTAAAATATCTCGAACAAAAGGCTCAATCACAAATTTTCTTGTCATTTAAATAATGTTCCTCTTACTTTCCCTCTAATGGTGTTAGCTATTTTTTTCCTTTCTATTTTTGTTTCATTTTCCTCCAAGTTGGTGCATACACCAACATGTTAGAATGAAATTTGTCAGAATAAAAACCATAACCTTAGGGTTTGGTCTCATGCCTTATAGTTTATACTATAACATGTCAATAGTTTATATTCATCTTTTGTAGGAGCATATTGTGAAATTATGCATGTATCTACGCACACATGCCAACATGGTCATGTGTTGTTTATGTTGTCTAGTTATATTCTCCACTTTTCAATCACTATGTGGCTGAGGGATTAATTTTTGTGGCCTCTATTGTAATCTGAGCATAATAGTGAATTTTTTTCTCTGTTTTCGGTAATATAGAATGAAATGTAAATCATTTATTTTCTGATCACTGTGCTTACTATAAGTAAAGGAAAGAAAAAGGTGGACATGTATATGTAATTTTATCAAACTCTCAAATGGTGTCTTTCATATATATATTCCAGTTATAGTGTTTGTATCTTTACTATCTGGTTTGGTACCACTTTTCTATATGTTTTAATTTGTTAGTTCCACATTCTTTGTTTTTTTTTAAATACTTTGAACCTTTCCTACAATAAACATTTTAAATCTTTTGCATGTATAACTCTGTATGTTCTAAATATTTTTGGGAATTCTATCTCTACCTCATTTCAAAGAAAAAATAATTTAATATAAATCCTTTTCAAAATAATCTTGAATATATAACTTCGTATGTTCTAAATGCTTTTCTTATAATTCCATTTTTGCCTAATTTAACAAAAAAAAAGAATTTAACATAAATTGTTGGAGTGTCTTCTTCTCGAAGGGATACGAAAAGATACCACATTAGACTATGGATGACAAACAATCTTAACAATAAAAATGGTTGTAAAACAGTGTGGATCTGCAACAAATGATAGAAACAAATGTTGTCAAAGTATGATCTATGCAACATAAATAGTTAAACAGTAAAATGGAACAAAAAAATAAGTGTAAATAACTCCAATAATAAAATGGAACCCAAATATATAAAGAATATATTTTATTAGTTGACACCTTGAAGGGAACAAATAATGTTAGCATTCCCCCTCTATGGGATGGGTTCTTGGCTATCCTCAATGTCTTCCACTATATAGAGTCTCTCTCCTCTGCAATGTGTAAACCCAACAAACAAAATGTTTGAGCTCAATGGGAATTCAAATAAAAAAGGAAAATGGTGAGTGACAATGATTATAATAAAAGTTACAACAGTGAGCGCAATAATGAAAAGGATCCAAATTGAAGAATGGATGGAAAACCCTTCAATTTTTAACAAAATATTAAGTTATTCTCGAATAATGGAAAATAATAAAAATGTTATTAACAGAATCCTAGAATTAACCATTTGGAATATTTTATTATATTTGGTTGGAGGGAAAAAGTATTTAAATTGGTTAAAACACTTTTATTTAGAAATAAATTAAATAAATAAATGATTTGTTTATCAATCTCAAGGAATGTGGTCAAGGAATAATAAAATAAATAATGATTTTTTTTTTTAAGTATTCTAGAGGAATTAGTCAAACTTGACAGGGAATAATAACTAAATAATTATTAATTAATTGTTCCTACAGGAATATATATATATATATATATACCTAATTAGTTCTCATGACTCTATGACAAGGAATATTTGTCAAACAATGGTTTAATTAATTATTCCTAGAAGATAATTAAATAAATAATGATTTATTTAATGATTCTTCATGGGTTTAACCATAAATAACTTAAAAAATGTGGTATATTAAGTAATTTCTTATAGTGAAAGCAATTTTACTATGGTAAAATTGGCCCTACATGGTGTACTTCGATCCATCTAGTAAGTTATGGCTAGATGATCATTTTTTTTGTGAAAACAGATTGTCCCCCAATGTACGAGTGTTAGGAGAAAAACATATGACCAAAAGACGTTGTAAAGACACAATCACTAGACACCGGAGGAGAGAGAGAGAGAGAGAGAGAGAGAGAGAGACGAATGGAGATGAATCAAAATAGGATAGTGACTAAAGGGGTGAGACCAACTAACTAATTTAAGTCTCCTTTTATGATGTGGTACCTGATCTCAATGAGGCAGGGGAGGCATACCTATACCCACCAAGATAACTTAGTATAAAGAATAATAATGAATGAAGAAAAATGAAGCGAGTGCTAAAGTACATGTTGAATGGTACATGACATGCTGGCATAAGAACTAGAAAATATTACAATGTATCCCATACAAATAATGCACCTGCAAAAACATGAGCCAGGACTAAATACAATAACATCTAAGTACATGGGACATAATGGACCTTCCCTAAAGAAATGGGTGGGAGGGGGGGTATAACAACCAAGGAAGCCTTGATGAATAGAAAAGACCTCTACAAAACTGAATGGATCATTTGAAGGATACTTACATTATATGAGCACTGCAAGTGGCACAAACCGAACCCATAAAATCTACGGAACTGTATCTGAGGTTGTAGCATAATATGAAATCATCTGGGTGTGTGGGGGGCTACCTGAAGGGCCACCTTCTCATGAGGTCTGAAACATATCATACACACCCGGGAATCACTAGTACAATCTGTTGCATCAATGAACCATCAAATGTATGAATCACAAGCATGAAACAATCAATTCAGAGGGAAATAACGATTCCCTTTGCTTGATCCGAGGCACTGAACAAGAGTGGAAGCTAGAGCCAAGATTCACGACCCTCTAGGCCTTTTCTCTGGAATAGATGTATTGATGTCGATAGAATAGGGCTCGTCATAGGTGAGCCAATGAGGATCCTCAACTAAGGCATGAGGGAAAATAGTAATGTGACTGATGGACTAACACGAGGGAAAATGGGGAAATGGGGCTGAGGAAAAAACATACAACCTCCCTTGTCAGAGCATAAAGTGCATGTTTGACCTGGAAGCGACTGACTATAATCTAGAGGGGATGGTGGACAGTATGGCTGAAGGCCAAAATGGGAAACACGAGATGAATGGTATGCATAAATGGATGGAATAATCTAACATGGTACAATGGGATGTGAAACAAGTCTGTCGATGAAAAGGTGACTCATCATGGATTCTCTAAACAAGGGTGACTCAATGAAGTTGCCACACAAAATAGGCCCGGTGGGTACCATGTAATCTTGAGTAAATGATGGTTTCTCATGACGAAAACTACAACATCAGATTATGAGTGCCAAGGGAAGGTGATCCACAAAGTGGAAGCGATGCATATGAAGAAATTCGATTTTGAGAGGAGACAAAGTGACCCTTCTTGGAAAAATGGCTTCTGGGTGAAGTGTTAAATCATAAAAATGAAGAGAGACCAATTATGTTACTCGATGCAATCTTTCCAATGGTGCTAACAGTTCATAAAATTGAGCTATGGTTTGGTCACAATGGGTGACAGAATAACTATAGGTTTTTCTAGAAAAGTGTTTTTTCCCTCCAATTTAATTCATTTGCTAAGTGAGCTGCGGTGAATTTGGAGAGAAGGAGAAGGTCCTAAATCTTGTGGTGATCGTAGTAGACAAACTAAATGTTGGAATCAGGATCTGTAACTTTCAAGTAGGTGGCCTTACTTATATCTTCAATTTCAGTGGTTTACTTGTTGATTTTAGTGTCCTACATCTCCCTGGTAGACCCCTACTAGTCCTCACGGCCGTCTCGCTCTTTTTTGGGCCTAAAGTGAAATCTGGCTCATAGAAATTGGTCAAAAACCTATGAGCTCACCCTTGTTTGGTTGAAAACTACGAGCTGGACCTAACAGGGAGGGTGATTTACTGGCCTAGTGGGGGTTGGAGGCTGAACCGTCAAGACTAGTGTTTTCATCTCTGAACTAATAATACATGTGGTGTTTCACAAATATGGTAGAGTTGAAAATCAACTGGAACGAATGATTTTGGATGCCCTTCAATCTGATATTCATGGGAATCAGGTGGTTTGAGGGGCGCCAGCTCGCTATGGGGTTCTTAAGCTGTTAGAGAACCCATTGATGAGGGCAGGTGAGCCCTTGTTGTCGAGGATTGTGAGCTATTGGGATCCCAACCAGGAGGTCTTTATGGTGCAAGGGCACAAGATCAAGTTCACTTTCCAGGACATTTATTTCTTGACCGAACTCCCCCTCCGGGGGTGGTGGGGGATATACATTCGATGTTGCCTCATGTGAGGAACATCTCAGAGTTCGTGGATCACCATTTTCCATGGGGTTTTCGTGTTAAGGGCATGACCATCCTGATTAGTGATCTAGAGAGGCTAGAGACATGGGTTTCTGCCACAACAATGTTATGGATTTTGGGTATCCAGGAGCTCCACCACATCACTGGTGGGCATATGATGCCTGTTAAGGGTGTATTGGTAGGGACCTACTACAGGTGGGCCCAAATTATGTTGTTGTTAGTGAAATGACACCTAAGTCTATGCAGGAGACAAGTGAACCATGATTGTGCATCTAGTATAGTGCTATGTGATTTCTTCTTTGAGAAGATACCCACCATCCACCCTCATGTATAGATCTGGGATGGGGGCCCACAAGAGCCCAAGATGCGCCATTGGTGGTAGTTACTCTGGAGACGGGGAGGAGGGGGGTCGAGCATGTGTTCCAACCCAAATTGTTCACACATTGGGATCATATGCCCCTATACATAGATGATTATTACTATAATGGGATGAACTACCAAGGTGATCTTGACCTACCACTTCCAATTGGACCGACATAGGGAACAAAAGGTAAGTGTTAAGTTGTTATTTTTATGGTGAATTTCATATTTTTATCACATGTATATGGTACTGAGTGGAAAATATGTGGTATGCAGATATAGAGCCGATGAAACTGATAGGATATGCAGGCTGACCTGCAGCGACTAGGGCTGCAGATCAGGGAACATCATCATCGTGACAGGTTCTAAACAACCGTGCTCTATTTGTTTACATATGTCGTAGATGTGATGTTCTCCTCCATGGAGTTTCTGAGCATGGGTGGCATGAGTTAGACGATCAGTACGCGGATGAGTGTACAGGTCTTCCCTCAGAGTGGTGAGGGATCATGCCGCACATGGTGATGGTCGGTCAGGCAGTACGTGATCTACGGGAAGTTGGAGTAGAGAATTTCGCATGGGATCTGCCAGATAGTGATTAGGGGTGGGGACATGTGGGCCCCTTTATTTTGATTTTTGAGACATTTTATGGGCATGTCGGATGTATTTAGAGATATGGGCTCCAAACACTTATATGTTTTATGTGATACATAATGTGATTATGCATCCTTTTATATGACGATGATGGTTCGCCATGTGTTTTATTTATGGTTATCTTTTGTGGTATACATGTGATAAATGCCAACCTAGAATGTTATTTTCATTGGTATCTACATAGTTATTTTAGGCTCTAGGAACATGACTGAAAGTAATGGTTTCAAATTCACGTACCAACAACTTAGCTCATTGATATTTTCTAAATAGGACTTGGCTATGCACATGAACACACCATTCAATTACATTACAAGCATCAAGGAATCTAAGCAAACATGAAGATGAAGGATGCGATGAGCAAGGGCATCGACTAACAAACCTATCGCCACATCATATTTGGCCTGGTTATTGGTGGCAGATCCAATGCACATGTTGTTAGCATGGACTAACATATGCAAGGGGGTGAAAATGGCCCATGCTACCAAGGTTATATTCCTAGAGAAGCAACTCGCATCGTCGGCATAATCGATAAACAGTGTGGATGATGGATCCATCTGAAAGGTGAAAAATACAACGAATGAGATGAGTCAACCTACCTAAATGCATGTCAAAAATAAATACATGCAAATCAATGAGATATGATATGGGTACAATTTATTGAGGTAGAGTGCATTGCGAGGATTAGGAAGAAGTTGGCCTCTGAAATCCTCTAAGAGATATCCCCCCTTGCCTAAGTCCTTACGAATGATGTAAGGTCCTAGCCATAATGATGAGTGAGACAATGACAAAGGGTATAGTCAACACCGCGACACTAAAGGTCATCGCCAATGAGAAGATAGTCAGTGGACTAGTATCGAATACATTGTTGATCATCACGAGTAAGATGGGGGGGAAACTTTTGGGTTCGCAAATATTTAATGAAGTATGCACAATGGTGCATATTGTCCCAAGGGCAATTAGGGGTAGTCATGGCTTCCATGATGTCCTCTTTAGAATGGAAGATGGGTGGATGGGAGGAAGATTGACTACATGATGCAGTGGCAGTACCTCATGCATCATCCTGAGAATGAAGGTTAACATGAGCATCATCTGAGGTGTTATATGACGAACTAGTATATGGAATATCTACTGATGTTGAGACCCGGGTTTCCGACGAGGGAGGTTTGAAAAAATCATGTGCGGGAACCTTAGAGAGGTTTTCCTATGAAGATCTCAAGGATGATGATAGGTAAAAGATATGGACCATGGAGTCTATCATCTCAACATCGGGGGGAGGGATCACGATGGTGGGACCAGAGTCCCCTTGTTCTATTGTAAGAGTGGGACCAAAACTCACAAGCAGAGGGCTAGATGACCCACTACGAGTTCCCTCGAACTTGCGAATTGCCTGAAGGTATTCATGAAACTTGTCGAGATGGGGACAATGATTGGAATACTGGTCATAGTTATCACAAAAAGGACAAGGGTGATTCATGCACAATGATTTAAGTTTCTTTGTAGAGTCAGGTAAGGTAACATTGACCACCAGATGGCTAGACTTAGGAAACTTATCGTTGGTTACGAACTTGAGGCGAGGGAGATCAAGATAGTTGTTGGTGGCATTCCTAACAACTTCACACAAACCATAATGAGGTATCGACTTTGTAGGCTTAGGGGTAGCTGGCATTGTTTGGGGAGCCTTGTCCTTAGGTTCTGTTATGAAACAAACTCAAGAAAAGATAGAAAAGATAGATCAACGCCTTAGAATTCAGCCTCTTCGAGGGGGTTGTTAGTGTCAGTCTTTACAGCCTTCCTCCAGTGATCAAATGTGCTCTTACAAAGTGATTTTGAAGTGTCAAGGT
>APFE030990377.1:0-48700 GCA_000404065.3 Pinus taeda
GTAACTTTGGCATACGATCTCCGTTTGACGCGTATGATAGCTCGTTAGAAAGATCTATCCGATAACTACCACTTTGGGGAGGGCAACATCGGTCCATGGACCCATGTTGCCCCCAGATTTCCCAAAAAACGTCGTTTAGGGCCTCAAAACGGCTCCGGAAGTTCAGGACCCGAAAAACTGCTAAAAATAGTAAGTTGTGCTACAATTAAGGAAACTGAAAATGCTGAGAGAAACAATGATGGGGGTCCAGATGGACTTGGCAGGTGGCCACCAATATCCACCTGTATCATACAAAAATAATATTCAATGAAAAAAACACTCACATAGATAATTATATATATGTATTCCTACATAAAGAACGGTTAGTAGAATACCACAACAACAAGGTACACATTCATCATAGTTTACCATTCTAATCATAGTGAATCCATGAGCCATTCACACAATGAATACAACACTAATTTAATAGCTCAACGATAACTCAATAACAAGGAATGCTTTTACAATCGCTTATCTTAAATTTATACTAGAATGGGAAAATGAGTTCAGGATGACAACTCTCCACCCAACCATAGACATACTATAGCTAGTTTTCACTTGCAATTGTCACCCCCAATCTAGATTCCATAGACTAAGGTAGTTCTACTTAATGGATTGATCACCATTGTTGATTAAAACAAGTAGTCCATAGGCACTCCCACCTCGACCCACCAATCAGTTAGTAGTTAATAACTCTGCAGGGAATTGTGAGGTTTTCTACCTCCACCCTTTAGTTGTTCAACAACCAACGAACTCTAGGAACTCCAAAGGCTTCACCTCTGTCTAGTCAATTTAATGTCTTAAATTACTCTACCTAAATTATCAATCCGGGTATCGTAAATTGATAAAGTGTGGTGCACCATATGTGCTTAGTTAACCTTTTTTCTTACTTCGTTGTTTTATATTTTATGTTGTTTTGGGGTTTTTGTTCTTGTTGGTCTCCTAAAGTATTTAATGCAAATGGAAATCCTAGTCTAAGGTTTTAAGAATACTTTTAAAGATCAAGTATGGATGTAGTATTGAAAACAAGGTTTATGCCTCTTATGGTAATTTCCAAACTTAGCACTTCAAAGATCTCAAAACATGCTATCTATAAAATCAAAACTTGAAAAAAAGTGTAAACATGCAGCTACATAAATCAAGCTAAAGATGAAGTACTGAAAATGAGGTTACTATCTTTGTTGTCCATCTAATTACATAATTGAAATCTAATAAACTGCTGCACTCAAAACCAAAAAGTAAAGAAACTGGAAACTAGTCACTAATTTCACCCATAATCCAATATTTCGTCAATTAACTTCTAAAACAGAGTTAAGCTAAAGACACCGGAAATATCGTCATATGGCATGAAAGAATGAAATTTAAACTTATCTACTTGCAGACTAATGAAGGCAAAATCAATTACTTCACCTACAATCCAATAGCTCGCCAATTAACTTCTAAAACGGGGTTAAGCTAAAGGCACTAGAGATATCATCATGTAGCATAAAGAATTGATGTCTAAACTATCTACTTGCAGGCTAATGAAAGCAAAATAAATTACTTCACCTATAATCCAATAGCTCGCCAATTAACTTCTAAAACGGGGTTAAGCTAAAGGCACCGAAGATATCATCATGTAGCATGAAGAACTGATATCTAAACTATCTAAAAGCAGTAAACAAATCTCACTAAAATGAAAGCATAACAACTAGAATTAAAAACTAAAGTTCAGCAGAGGAAGCAAGTCTTAGATCACCACTTGATGCAAAAACTACATTAAAAATCTCGAGCAAAAACTAATAAGCAAATACAAGGACATGTAAAGAAAAACTAATCTACAATCAACCGGTTGAACACATTTGCATGAATTAAAATTGCATGAATGGAAAATCTAAACTTGAAAACTTGAAAACAATAAAATGACATACATGAATGAAATCAAAGCAAAATTACAAAATAAAATCTACTCTACCTTACATTCTAATATGCTCCATGACATCTACTTCACATCTTCCATGTTGAGAACATCAAAGCTTTATTCAAATTCTTCAAAATTACAAAGTACAACAAATCTCTCCAAAGATTTCCAAAGCCATCTAGGAAGAACTACAAACTACAAGCTAAAGAACTAAAAATCCAAGCTAACAAATGAAGGAGAGAGATCTCCTATTTATACAAAAAGATGAGAAGCCATCTCATTAATGAGAGTCCATGAATCTCTCCCTCTACCTCTAGAGTCCTAATCAAAATAGGAACTGATAAGACACATGTCTTTTTAGAGTTTCAATACAATTAGGAGATGTGACACATATCCTCATGATCTCATGATTCTCTCCACTCAAATTCGAATTTGGCCTTAGAGTGCCACATAAAAGTCTTCTAGAAGCCTCATTTTGACCTACACATGTCAACAATATCAAACTGCTTGTTAGGTATAAGCATGTGCACATTATTTTCTAATTTTAACCACAAATTCACTTTAAAATGCTAAGAATTAATAAAGTTTGGAAAAACATAAATGCGACCCAATGATAATGAAAGTGGGATGAATGTAGTGACATAGTAGTGAAATGGAGGTGATATAATGGACATAATAGTGAAAGTGTAATGGAAATGAATAACATTTTCAAGACCCAACATACCCCCCAATTGAAGCTATTGCATGTCCTCGTGCAATATATATTACATTTTTCCTTTTGACCCTTGAGCTTTGACTTATCATTTGATAACTTCATACTTTTGCAAAGTGTTTTTCTTAAATTGCAACATGGTTGGTTCTTGTGAAACAACCATATTTTGTTGTTGCATTCTATTTTGATCTTTGAACTTTGCATAATGATATTTTGATTATTGTTGCAAAATATATCTTTATAGGATTGCATGATGGTTGGTTCTTGTGTGACAACCATGATTTTGTTTGTATCCAATTTATCTTTTAAGCACTTTTTGAAAAGCCATTATATGCTCATAATAACAATGTAATAGTTAATATATGTTGGAAGTATGTGGGCTCCTGAGTATGATATGGACATGGCAAGATATGAAGATGAATGTATTTCCCCCCCCAACTGATGGTATTGGCAATTTTATGAAATGAGGAAGAGAAATGTTTTTCCAACAATTATCATTCTAGCTTTTTATGGAATTCTATGGTCAAAAGTTAGAAAATGACGTACCTTAACTTACCCTTTGGAATGGATGAGTTGTATGTGTGGTCGCTGCAAAATTATGATCATATTCTTCTTCAAGTGGCTGAACAAGAAGAGTCATGGATAAAGAGTTAAAATGACTTTTTATTGCTTCTACTAAAACTTGTTGAATCTGCTCCAAAATGCTGAAAAGAATAGTCTCCATGTCTTCAAATCTCATTGGCACAATTCCTACTACGTGAAAAGATGTTCTCATGTCGAACATAATAGGAAATTGTTGACTTAGTGGCCATTATTGGGTGCCACTAGTCAACACGAAAACTCTCACCATTGATGACAATGAGAGTCAAGATGCCCAAACACATCTTGCTAGGTACGAATGAATTTGTCAATGCCGAGTCACCTAGAAGATCTGATGAACAAGGGACATTAATGTATTCCCACTGTTTTTCAGCATGAGGACTTGCCATTGAGGCATGCAAGCCTCAAGGTGTCTTTACAAGGAACTTAGGCTCAAAGGACTATGGACTCAATAATTTGCATTGAAGCAGGGCTTATTTGTGGAATGAAAATGATAGGAAAGGGAAGATGAAAATGGAAGATGGCAATGGAGAGTAGAAATGGCAAGGGCATTAAGCATGTGAATGAGCCTCTTGCTTTTATTTGTGGGTTATGAATGGACAAAAGAGATGGAAAGTGTATGTGAATGTAAATGGAAAATATGAAGTGAAATGAGGTGAATGGTTTATTATGAGGTATGGATGTAATGAAGACAATGGTATCTGAAAGTTTTCAAGTATTTGGATCTTATTTTGCATTATCATATTTCCTCTTTGTTGTTAATCATCCTCTTATGAAACAAATTGGTCTCTTAGAGCGACACCATTCACTTGTAGTCATTTGTCCTTCCTCCTGGAACCTGCAAAAAAACTAATACTTCTTCTGCAATGGAATGTAAGCTTATCAAAGGAGAGAGATGGCCAATCTCTCTAGTTATGATATTTACACACAAAACTAAGAATTTGTATTAATGAAACAAGTTCTCAAAGGAAAAATCAAAAGAATTTATACTTGCTTTGGAATTAGTGCCTCAAGTTGAATGTTGCTTCTTTTCAGCAACTTATTTCATTATTTACTGTTTCAAACTCTAATGATGGATTTCTCATTATGTAGATCTTATTGAGATCTTTCCAATGATACTTGAATCATCAAAATCTGATTTCGTATGAGAAAGTTAGGTTGATTTGAACAATGAGGTTTTTCAGCTGCGGAATTGGAGAACAGCTACGGAATGACTTTAGCTGCAAAACGCATGCAATTTCTGTAGCCAAAAATCTTGAACAAAAATTTAGCCATTAATTTTCATCATCAGTCCAAAATTAATCAATACCTTCAGAAAAGTGAGCAAATAACTTATTCATTTCATTGATTCCAAATTGTTTTTTTCTTGACATGCGGCGACTTAGTGATAACACACACCTTGAATTCCCTTTTTTAATTGATTTGGATCAAATGGGTAGGACACCATCCATGTACTGACATTTTCCCAACTACCCATGTGGCTTGTTTTGTTTCTCGACACTTGTAAACTACAAAAGTATGAAAATCGTTGTGGAATTGCCAGTTAGCTGCAGAATCAAGTTGTATTTCGTAGCTAAAAGATAGTAAACCATCAGTTTTGAAATTCAGCACGCAATCCTCCAACTTATGTATGATCAATAGCAAGATCCATTGGTACCAAGGCATAGTTCTCAAGGCCGCTGACTAAAGGATTCTAGAAACTGGATTCAGCCATATGCTAATTGTTGATTTACTCAAATTGCTTAAAACCAAAGCATATAATCCAGCCTAGCTATAAGTGCAGTTTGATAAAGATGAAGTGGAAAATAGTCATGAGCTTAATCAGTGCTTTTTATGGGATTATAGGTTGACAGAGGTCGTTTCATTACAGTGTTTTTGCACGTCATAATAAAATCAAACATGTAAACATTTTCATTTCAGGTTGAAAGCATAACAAATGATCGCTCACTCGACCATATCTCTGGGAAGGAGGCTAGTAAACTCACTCTACAGCACCAGCTAGAAGGAAGGCAAGGGGTGCCTGCTTTTACAGATAGACTTTGAGTTAGGACCCCTTTCTTTTGACCCAGATCTTTGACCCAATTTAGCCACGAGTACCAACTCTTGTGCCGCTACTTTAGCAAGTAAAACATTGAGCATAGGAATAGTCGTTAAACAGATCAATCGGGAAGAGTTGTACTCAATTGAGATACGTCATGTATCTTGTTGTTAAACTGAAGTACAAGTCACGGAGATCGTTAGTCATTAAAGACAAGAGGCGTGGCATAAACAAGATTGAATTCCAGCATGCAATAAGTTACCAAATTGGATTTGTTCTCTCCAAGCACGCAGAGTCAAAACAACAGACTGTTCATCAATTAAAATCTGTTTTTCTTCACGCGGCATGCAAAAAGAGGCTTCAGAGAACCAAGAAATTCTCCTAAACCGCCACGAATTTCATAAAACCATTTTTGGGATATCTAATTGACCCTATTTCCGAAAAAACCCATGTTTTATTTTTTCCTAATTCATCTTCATTTGGCCGGATCCTGCAGTTGAAGTTTGACGTTTTTTCAATTCTGCGTTTTTGTCAATTACGTCTCCTGTAAAATCAATTTTGATTTTTTTTTAAATGCGCAAGCTAACTTCCCCTGTTTCAGTATCTTCTTCGATTTCTTCAGCAAAAATATTTCTTCCTCTTTACCACGATGCCCTTCTCGTTCTCTCCATTTCTCTTCATATTCATTGTGTCCTGCAAAACCACTCCCCCTCGACAAGTCAAGGCAGCTATAGCTAATATAAGAAGCAAAATCACACAATGGCACGTCATCTTTGAACTAAGATGGAAAGATTTGATTCAATTCCAGCTGATACAATTCAAGACAGATCGGACTGGAGTGCTTTAAACCATGGTGGCTATGCGCATGCAGATTTTCAGATTTTAATGTTGTGAGGTTTCAAAAATTTCTGCCACATAAATTAGATGTTGCATACATTATTTTGAAATCCACACGAGTTTTTTTTTTTTCAATTGGACTCATCTTATTTTCCTTGATAAACACAACAGTCATATGCAATTCTATCTATTGAACTTGCACAATTGATTTTTTTTTAAATGTTCCTGCAAGTTTGTTTCAAGGCCAAAGCTTCAAACAGGAATGTAGATTTTCTATTGAGGTCACAGTGGAAACTGGAATTGGGGATAGCCATTGATTATTTCTTTTTTTTTTCTCTGAAATTATGAAATTTTATAAGAATGATTAATGATTTTTAATTTCAGGCAGCAAAGACTTCAAGGTAAATATGCTAAAAACAGGTCTTTGATTGAGGTCTTAAGCTGATTTTTTTTATCAATCTGGGTTGCGTGACTAAGATAGGATCCATGTCGGGATGATTCTTGAGATGCCCATGTGGTCAATTTCTTCATTGGATGCATGTAACCTGTTAAACCTTGAAATTAGTTGCAAAATTCATAGTTAGCTACGAAATCAGGCTGCATTCCGTAAATAATTTGCAAAATCTTATTAAAACAGGACACAGTGTTTTGAGGACCACCATAACCATTCAATCTTGGATGGTTGAACCTATCAAAGCAGTTGGGTTTCATTTTTTTATTTTTATTTTGTTGTTGTTTTTTTTTTTTTTTCAAATGAAATTGATGAAGTTTATTTTGTCCCTTTTTTTTTTTTTTTTAACATAACAATCATTTTTCTGATCCTCTAGATCACACAAAGTGCAGGAGGAGAGCATACTCAAGAAATTATTATTTTTTTTTAGATGTAAGAAATAAGGTCTCCTAATTACACTTCCCCGGCAATGGCGCCAAAATGTCTAGTCAATTTAACGTCTTAAATTGCTCTACCTAAATTATCAATCCGGGTATCGTAAACTGATAAAGTGTGGTGCACCATATGTGCTTAGTTAACATTTTTTCTTACTTCGTTGTGTTATAGTTTATGTTGTTTTGGGGTTTTTGTTCTTGTTGATCTCCTAAAGTGTTTAATGCAAATGGAAATCCTAATCTAAGGTTTTAAGAATACTTTTAAAGATCAAGTATGGATGTAATATTGAAGACAAGGTTTATGTCTCTTATGGTAATTTCCAAACTTAGCACTTCAAAGATCTCAAAACATGCTATCTATAAAATCAAAACTTGAACAAAAGTGTAAACATGAAACTACATAAATCAAGCTAAAGATGAAGTACTGAAAATGAGGTTACTATCTTTGCTGTCAATCTAATTACAGAATTGAAATCTAATAAACTATTGCACTCAAAACCAAAAAGTAAAGAAATTGGAAACTAGTCACTGATTTCACCCATAATCCAATATTTCGTCAATTAACTTCTAAAACGGGGTTAAGCTAAAGACACCGAAAATATCGTCATATGGCATGAAAGAATGACATTTAAACTTATCTACTTGCAGAGTAATGAAAGCAAAATCAATTACTTCACCTACAACCCAATAGCTCGCCAATTAACTTCTAAAACGGGGTTAAGCTAAAGGCACCGGAGATATCATCATGTAGCATAAAGAACTGATGTCTAAACTATCTACTTGCAGGCTAATGAAAGAAAAATCAATTACTTCAACTACAATCCAATAGCTCGCTAATTAACTTCTAAAACGGGGTTAAACTAAAGGCACCGGAGATATCATCATGTAGCATGAAGAACTGATATCTAAACTATCTAAAAGCAGTAAACAAATCTCACTAAAATGAAAGCATAACAACTAGAATTAAAAACTAAAGTTCAGCAGAGGAAGCAAGTCTTAGATCACCACTTGATGCAAAAACTACATTAAAAAGCTCGAGCAAAAACTAATAAGCAAATACAAGAACATGTAAAGAAAAATTAATCTACAATCAACCAGTTGAACACACTTGCATGAATTAAAATTGCATGAATGGAAAGTCTAAACTATCAAACTTGAAAGCAATAAAATGACATACATGAATGAAATCAAAGCAAAATTACAAAATAAAATCTACTCTACATTACATTCTAATATGCTCCATGACATCTACTTCACATCTCCTTCCATGTTGAGAACATCAAAGCTTTATTCGAATTCTTCAAAATTACAAAGTACAACAAAGCTCTCCAAAGCTTTCCAAAGCCATCAAGGAAGAACTACAAACTCCAAGCTAAAGAACTAAAAAGCCAAGCTAACAAATGAAGGAGAGAGATCTCCTATTTATACAAAAATATGAAAAACCATCTCATTAATGAGAGTCCATGAATCTTTGCCTCTACCTCTAGAGTCCTAATCAAAATAGGAACTGATAAGACACATGTCTTCTTAAAGTTTCAATACAATTAGGAGATGTGACACATATCCTCATGATCCCATGATTCTCTCCACTCAAATTCGAATTTGGTCTTAGAGTGCCACATAAAGATCTTCTATAAGCTTCCTTTTGACCTACACATGTCAACAATCTCAACCCACTTGTTAGGTATAAGCATGTGCACATTATTTTCTAATTTTAACCACAAATTCACTTAAAAAGACTAAGAATTAATAAACTTTGGAAAAACATAAATGTGGCCCAATGATAATGAAAGTGGGATGAATGTAGTGACGTAGTAGTGAAATGGAGGTGAAATGGAGGTGATATAATGGACATAATAGTGAAAGTGTAATAGAAATGAATGAGATTTTCAAGACCCAACAACCTCCACCTTGAAAAATAAAACATAGTGGTCCCACCCACTGAAGGGAATCTAGAAGCCATTTTACACAAACATAATAGGATAGGCTCCATAAGTCCTCTCTCCAGGAATCCAAGGAACAATCCATTCACCCCAACCTTCAAGGGACTTTAAAGAAAACCATCTCCACCCTCTGGTCAATGGGGAATCAAGAGACCAATGTCCTCACCTAAGAGACCTTCTTATGCCATTCTTTCCAACCAGAATCAACTATCCAGGTGCTTCTTCTTGGCCTTGAACTTTAAGGTCTCTCTTTGCTACCGATCTTCACTGCTCTCTCTTCTTCCCAAGTGATTCCTCTACCTCTTATGCCTCTAATTCCTTATCTTCCATGGTGGTTCCTATTTTTATCTACGAATGTTCCACTAGTTGAACTCATCGTTCTTCCTGCTGCTTACACAACCCCCATACTCCATCAATTTTTTTGATCCTTATTTCTTGTTACATTCTTTCCAAGGCAGAATGGTATGCATACCTTTCTTGTAGTTGTATTACTTTCAAGAACCAATCTATTAAAATACACAACAACCAATATTCAATGACTTTCCTAATAATTCAGAATTTCCTACCTTAAGGAAACTTACACCATCCCAACAAGCAACCTCCCTCAATCCCTAGAATTCGTGTCCCTTACTCATCCCTTTTAATTTATAAATCCAAATACATGGAAGTGTTTACATGTCATTCACAAGTAAGATATAACCAAATATATCACAAATCCCTCCACCTTAGACAAACACCATCCTTGGTGTTCAATGTTTATAAACAAGACAAGAGATACGCTGGAAAAAACATATTGCTTCATGGAGATTTATATACACAAATCTATACAATATTTATATACACATTTGCTTCAACCAACAAACAAAAAGGCGTATGATGGCCACATTGCATCAACCATTTCCCAAGTGGCTTCCTTGGGTCCAAAGTGCCTCCACTGCACCTTGAATTGCTTTATTGCTCAATTCCGAAGTGTAAAGCTCCTTCGGTCTAAAATGCATAATGGCTATGGATAGAACTCTCCCTCTAGTTCCACTTGTAGCACAGACCAATCAATCACATGATTAAAATATTGTACATATATTTTAAGCAAAGAAACATGGAAAACATCTTGGAGTCTGACTGATGGAGGTAAGGCCAGTCTATAGGACACTAGCCATATTCTTTCAAGTATCCAAAAGGCCCACAAAACCATGGTGCCAACTTGGCACATGACCTAATCTTCAAGGAACCTTCCTTGGGTCTAATTCTTAAGTAAACATGTTCTCCAACTTGGAACTCCTAATGCACCCTATGCTAATCCACATATCTCTTATGTCTATCTCGTTCCACCTT
The DNA here is from genome assembly GCA_000404065.3 of Pinus taeda. Taxonomy (NCBI): domain Eukaryota; kingdom Viridiplantae; phylum Streptophyta; class Pinopsida; order Pinales; family Pinaceae; genus Pinus; species Pinus taeda. The sequence goes on from APFE030990377.1 coordinate 10,287, forward strand.
TAAGTTATGTATGATAATTTGCTTCTGCTACTCCATTTGTTTTAACATATTATGTCTAATGAGGACCTTGTTAAATGGATCACTCTAGCTAATAGGAGTATTGCAACTCCTCCCGTAAAGTGCCTCAAATGGGCTCATATTTATAGATTCTTGATGCCCATTAGTATACACAAACTCCACAAGTGGAAGATACTTTTCCCACTTTCGTGGTTGGTGCATCACATACATCCTCAACATGTATTCGAGGATTATATTTGTCCTCTATGTTTTCCCATCCATATGTGGATGATAAGATATATTGAAGACCAATTCTATTCCCAATCTTGCAAATATTTCCTTCCAAAATTTTGAGGTGAACTTGGCATCTCTATTTGAGATAATCTTCTTAGGAAATCCATGCAACCTCACAATATCCTTTATGGATATCTGTTCCACTTCACTAGCCTAATTAGTGGATTTGACTGCCACAAAATGAGATAATTTGCTCAACTTGTCAATGACCACCATAATATCATTGTGTTGCCTGGCCGTTCTTTGCAACCCGGTAATAAAATCCATGGAAATCACTTCCCTCTTCCATTCCAAAATGGGAATGGGTTGCAATAAACCTACTCGATGTTTACATTTGGACTTCACCTATTGACATTCAATGCCTTTAGCCATGAAGTTAGCTACTTCCCTTTTTAAATTGGGCCAATAATAAAACTTCTTGATGGCGATGAGGGTCTTTTGGTATCCTGAGTGACTGGAATATAGATTAGTATGAAACTATCACATTGTGAGTGTCTTTAATTCAACATTATTTGGTACATAGATTCTATTCTTGAATCTAATCAAACCCTCATTTGTGAGATGATATCCTTCATCCTTACCATCCTTGCTACCTTGTTGTAGCCTTTCTTTTCCCTGTTAATACTTCATGTTATGTTGTTTTGCATTTTTGACCTGCTCTCCTAGGTCCATCTCATAAGAGATTATGGCTGCAAGGTGAATCACTTAGATCCTCCTACTGAGTGCACCCATAACCTTGTTTTCTTTTCCCTTGATATACTTGATCTTAAAGTCAAATTCACTAAGTATAGCCAACCACCTAGCTTGCCTTACATTCAACTTAGGTTGATCAAACAAATATTTTAACCTACCATGATCTATCATGAGCGTAAATCTCCTGTGTAGGAGGTGATGCCTCTGTATATTCAATATGTGAATAATGGTAGCTAACTCCAAATCACGAGATACATAGTTTTCCTCATGTTCATTTAGCTTTCGTGACTCATAGAAAACTACCTATACTTCTTGTATCAAGACCCCATCGAACCCTTCCTTGCAGGCATATGTACAAACCATAAAATCTTTGTCTGGATCTACAAACCTTAACACTAATGCATTAGTGAGAAACTGCTTCAACTGGTCAAATCTTGTTGCACATTCAACTGCCCATTCAAATTTATTTCCCTTCCTCTGCAAGGAAGTGATAGGATGGTCTATCTTGAATAAGTTTCTGATGAATCTTTTGTAGTAGCCTTCCAACCCCAAGAATGATCTAATCTCATTCACATTCTTCAACATTGGCCACTCCATGATGGCCTTGATATTTTTGGGATCAACTAATATCCCATCATTGGGGACAATGTGCCCCAAATAATGTATCTGGAAAAAATCACATTTTCTAAGCTTTACATATAGTTGGTGCTCCCTTTCCAACTATAGTACTACAACTAAGTTCTTTTCATGTTATTCTTCAATCCTTGACTATATCAATATGTCATCAACAAAGATAATTACAAACTTATCCAGATGAGGACACAACACGTTGCTCATTAAAAACTTGAAAGTGGCAGGGTATTCCGTAAGCCCAAAGGGTAGCACCACGAATTCATAATGCCCATATCTTATCCATAAATTTGTCTTATGGATGTCCTCTTCCTTGATTCACACTTGATGATACATTGAACTCAATTTTATCTTGGAGAAGACCGTTGCTCCTTTCAATTGATCAAATAAATCATCATTCCGTGGCAACAAATATCAGTTCTTTATGATCACTTTGTTTAGTTGCATGTAGTCAATACATAATCTAAGGGTACCATTATTTTTATTCACAAACAAAATTATTTCTCCCCATGGGGACACACTTGGCCTTATGTAACCTTTATACAACATTTCCTTAAGTTGTAATTTCAGCTCAATCAATTTTGGAGTGCTCATTTGGTATGATGCCTTAGATGTTGGAGTTTCTCTAGGTATAAATTAAATAGAGAAATATACCTCTATATGAGGAGGTAATTGAGGAACATCTATTGGAAATACATCCTTGTACTACTGCAACATAAGATATCACTTCATTGTCTCACTCTCCCATTCCTCAATATTGTTATTGACTTTTTCATCACTATAAATTTGCACAACATATAATTGACAACCCTTTAGGCAACAACATTTAGCTTGCATGGAAATGATCAACCTCACTGAAGTAGGCTTTCACTTTCCCTATACCATTCTCCTTTTTCCATTCTCATCCAGGCAACCAATTTCCTTTTCAAAGCAATCAACTTTGGTCCTACGTGCATACGTCCAATCCATGCCTAGCAACATGTTGTATCGGCACCCAAAGGCAGAAAAATTAAATTTGTCGTTGTTGACATGCTATTAAGCTCAAATACACATGATTCTACCTAGTAATTAACTTTTCTTTTTGTCCATGTTTCTAATTGAACTGGAAACCAAGGATCTACATGTTCTTTCTTAGCCAACTGGCATTTTCCCACAAGCTCTTGGATGACATAACTATAATTAGAACTTGGGTCAATTAAAACAAGAATAATCTAGTTGCATAGCTTACCTTCCATCTCAATTATGGACTCTTGGTGGTCTTCCTAACAATTATCCACCATTGCGTAATTATGGGTAGGCTCTGCACTATTTCTCCCACTTCTCCAGCCTCCTATGCACTATATATCTAAGGTCCAACTTTTTTATGATGTGGGAAATCTCTTTTTCGGTGATTCTTAACACATGTCCAACATTTCAATGGTTCTCTATTCTCAAATTCATGCTTCTCTTTCATAGACTGGCGCACATGGTCTTTCTCAGCTAAACTATATGTTGCACATGGCCTGTACTGGCAGTGCCTACACTTTCCTTCTTGTATAGTATTTTCTTTGGCCATTTATTCTTATCCTTTTTTCTATTCCTTACTTTCCAATCTCCTTTGAAGTTTGGCCTTATTTTAGACTATTCATAGTAGTGCTCTAACTTTTTGATGGCATCACTTAAAATTTGAGGCTCATGCATTTCAATTCAATCTCTAAATGACAAGTGTAGCCCACTGATAAATATTTGCACTTTTTCCTTCTCATGCTTTGGATATGGCACATATCTCAACAATTCCATAAACTTAGTGGTGTATTCTTCATCTGACATTTGTCCCAGCTTAAGTTCATAAAACTCATTTGCCTTGTTGTCATAATAACTATCTAATAGATACTTATCCTTAAACAGGCCTTCAAATTCATTCCAAGTTAACCTTTCTTCAATTATTCCCTTCACATTTTTCATATCTTCCCACCATATGTCTACTTTTCCTTTTAGATTGTAGGTAGCCACTTTTGCCTTCATGTTCTCAAAGTATTGATGGATTCTGAAGAACTTCTTCATTCTAAGAAACCATGCTTTAACATCTTTATATTTCTTCAATTCCCCATCAAATTTGGGTGGTTTAGCCTTCCTAAATTCCTCCAACATATAATCCCTTCCTCTCTTCTTTTGGTGATGATGATGGTAATGATATCATTCCTCCTGGTAGTGGGAATAGAAGGTCTACTAGAATGGTGCCTCCAAGTGCTAGGTTTTCCATCTGAGCTACTCAATGGTCCATTTCCTTTCACAATGACTTCACTTTCTCACATGTGCCTCTTCCTAGACTTGCTACGATCTGGCCCATTTTTTTCGCCTCTGATCTTGGAGGGTTCTGCCTATCTCTATGAATGACCCCTAGCTCATACTTCATCTGCCTCTACAAGTCATATATATGATTTGCAATATGATTGCATTCACCTCAGCCTGTTTTTCCCGATCCCTTACTATCCTTTCATTTTTTGATTTATAGCTCTTGATCTCCACCCTTAGGATCCTCAAGGTATCCATCTAGCTATGAGAGTTTGCCCCTCCCTCTTGATTGATTGATATTTATTCCTAATTCATAATTACCTCATCACATTAGTGCTATGATTGATCAAATCCATGTTGCACCATTCTTGTCCTCATTCCTTTGCTACTTGATATGTGTTGTCATCCACAAACAATTGTTAGATTCATTATGACATAAATAAGTAATCATTTTCATGACCATGAACTTTCTTTTATGGAGCTAATATGGAAAACTAGTTGTATAAGAGAAGCCATATTACGACTCCAATGTCAATTTATCATCAAGTTATTAATACCACTACAGGTGCCTACAAGCCAACATAGTATGTTAGCATAAACAATTGTTAGTACCATACTACATGCTTAAATTATAAAGTATGCATTTCCATGCTATCTGAGATCAATCAATCAAACTGAATTTTAACACCTAAACATTTGTGTTATTAATTTTCTAAAAATCAACATGAAACCCTTTTGTATAAGTCTTGTTATTACTTTCCCATGATAGAATCCATCCATTCCAAGTGTTGAACTTGGATGCTCTGATACCACATTGTAACACCACCCCCTCATAATCCCTTACAACACAGGTTCGGAGGAGGCTAGTTAGTAGACTGACCCAATATCCAAGGTGAAATTATGGAGATGGGGTCTAAAATTTTTTATTCCTTCACATTTCTCGTAGCCTCAAGTAGAAATCACTGTTGTGTCCATCTCGTCAGGATGATTCTGACGATATAAAATTTTACTTCAATTTGACCTTCAGACCAAGAGATATGACCATTTAAATTTCTGACAAAGTAGAAGGCGCCACATCATCACCCTGCAATGCAGAACCCACGTGACTATCCTAGCCAACCTCTTAAAACCACTAGGCATTGGCATACTAGCTGTCAACCTATTCATAGCATGGGTCTTCACCATTAAAGTGCAGATATATATATATTATATATATATATCTATATATATATATATATATATATTATATAGTGAATAGACAAATCGTTAACCGTTGAAAACTTTTCTATTACACGGGTCTGTTACCTGACCCTTCTCACCTTCTGCCTTCACAAGTGACTCTGAGAAAGGCCTTTCAGGCTGACCTGCCTATGGGTCTACATTTTCACCAATGAATGATTTCTCAAGCTCACGTGTATGCCACTCCATCTTGGATCGATTTACCCCATGCCATTTTAAATGAATTCCATCATTGAATAGTCCGGGTGACCTCTGGGCTTATGTCATATCAACAGGTCCACAACTTCTCACGATCAATGCTCCCAACTGGCCCATAGGCTCTCGCTCCTATTTTATAGCTTCAATGTCCTTGTTTCTACCATGACAACCTAGTGTTGAATCATCTTGACTCTCCCATGAACATTGTGGCTTGCTACCTTTGGGAGACATAAATATTATTGTCGACTGCTGCAATATTCCCCCTCTAAATGGGTCCCACCTTAAAACTTCCTAACATTGTGATAAGCCTTTTTCATGAGGATTGGCTCTCTCATGGGTCAATGCATGACCTCCAAGTAATCCTAGCCTATTCCATGCTATCAACCTTGCCATGCTAGCCCGACCCTCGTCAAATCGACATCTTGGGCTTCCTCTTCGTCATTGATTTCTCTCACTTACTCTAAATCATTGATTATGCAAGCTCCCACTCTTGGTCTTATGATGTGATCATATAGGCTAGCAACTTGGATTTTGAGCTAACCATCACATGGCCTGATAAATTCATCCAAGATCATAGATAAGGTTAAGAGGTTGAGGATATGAGATAAGGATACAAGATAAGATTTATGTTGTAAATACATTATGAGCCATTTGCAAAGGGTCTCGCCAATGGCTCGACTATGGTGGTTCTGTAATCGTTTGGACTTGCGACAAAACTTTGTCATAGCCCTTATAGTTTTGTGAAGCACATTCTAGTGTTATCCTTCCTGAGCTTACTATAGGATTCCCTTTCATGGGTTTCTAATAACTGCATTGGAATGTGTCAAACAAGGACTTGTCCATTCAGATTAGGGCTTATTCATTCAACCTCTTCAGGCCTGTGGTCCCTTGATCCTTAATAATTTACATGAAAGCAAATCCCTCTCATATCAGAGACTTACAGGTCTCCTAGAGGAATGAATAAGTGCTACAAGATTTATAAGGACAACTGGAGGGAATATAGCACCCAAATAGGCTACCAAAAGATTAGCATTCTGCCACCATCAGGAAGATCCCTTCCCAATTGAATCATAGGCACACGCCTTACAGATGAACATCAAATGACCATGCCCACATACAACATTGATATTCAGTGCATGCATCACTCACATAGATAATTATATATATGTGGTCCTACATAAAGAATGTTAGTGGAATACCACAAAAACAAGGTACACATTCATCAAAGTTTATCATTCTAATCATCGTCAATCCATGAACCATTCACACAATGGATACAACACTGATTTAACAAATCAACAATAAATTGATAACAAGGACTGCATTTATAATCATTTATCTTAAATTTATATTGGAATGGGAAAATAAGTTCGGGGTGACAACTATCCACCTGACCATAAACAAATTGCAGCCATTTCTCACATGCAGTCGCCCCCCCTGAGCCAGATTCCAGACACTGAGGTGGTTCTTCTCCAAGGATTTATCACCACTGCTGATTGAAACAGGGACCCAAGAGGCTCTCCCACCTCCACCCACCAATCAACTAGTAGTCAATAAATTCACAAGGAATTGAGAGGCTTTCCACCTCCACCCTTCAGTTGTTCAATAACCAACGAACTCTAGGGACTCTAAAGGCTTCACCTCCACATTGAAACATAAAATATAGTGGTCCCACCCATTGAAGGGAATCCAAAACCAAAGTCACAAAAACACAACAAGAAAGGCTCCAGAAGTCTTCTCTCCAATAATCCAAGGAACAATGCCTCCACCCCAGCCTTCAAGGGACTATAGAGAAAACCATATCCAACCTCTATCGAACAGGGAATAGAGAGGCCATTGTCCTTACTTGAGAGATCTTCTTATTCCAATATTACCAACCGAAATCAACAATCCAGGTGCTTCTTCTTGGTCTTGAGCTTTTGGGTCTCCCTCTGCTATCGATCTTTGTTACTCTCTCTTTTTCCCAAGCCCTTCCTCTATCTCCTCTTCCTCTAATGCCCTCTCATCCACACTAGTTCCTATTTTTCTCTACCAACATTTCACTGCCTTGGTTGACTTCGTCATTCTTACCTCTACCTGCATAACCCCCATACTCCATTAATGTTTTTGGTCCTTATTTCTTGTCACATACTTTCCAAGGCAACATGACATGTGTACCTTTCTTGCAGTTCTATTAATTTCAGGAACTAATCAATTTAAATTCACAACAACCAATCTTCAATGGATATCCCAATAATTTTGAGTTTCTTGCTTTAAGGAAACATCGCCATCCCAACAAGCAACCTCCCTTAGTCCCTAGAATATGTATCCCTTACTTAACCCTTTTAATTTAGAAATCCAAATACATGGAAGTGTTTACATGGCATTGACAAGTAAGATATAACTGGGGTTGTCACAAGAACATAAAAACTCAAAAGAGCATGCCATTTGAAGAGAGATATAATCATACGAACAAAGATATTACATAGGAAAGAGTCATATCCAATCCTAAAATAATAGTAAATATATGAATAAAAAGGCACACACACAAGCGTAACCCTTATTACAATTATAATATTATAGGAATTAACACTATAACACTAAATATTGTACATATAATACTATAATACTATAATACTATAAAGCATAAGAGAAAGAAAAACATGAGAGAAAACCTATGAATACTACCTGCTTCTTCTATTGCAGATCAACGAGATCCAATTTTCACTAATTTTGAGACCTCCATCCCCATTTAGGTTGTTGGATGTTTAATGATTTCAATAGATTTTATGTTTCTATTATTGAAATAGTGGTCCTCTTTGGCCAAGAATTTGGTTTTTTCGAGGCACACATGGTGTCTAGTTCCATTAGAATGTTCAAATAATGCTAAAATGCATGTGCACCCATTATAATTATAAAATTTGTGTTCTTTAATACTTATATGAGATGACACTCTAGTTTCTCCAATGTAACTTTTGTTGCAAATTCATTTTACCTTATAGACCTCTTTTTGTTAGTGATGGTATAAGGTGTCTTTTATTGATCTCATCTTTTGCCTGATGGTTTCCATGGGTTTTGAGCTTCTTACTCGAGTGACTTTCTGTAGAACATGGATCACCTCCTACCCTATCCATAACCCTTATTATTGCATTTATAATATCCTTATTCCTATATATTTTCTCTTAAAAACCTTGACAATATGATATTTTTCTTGATCTAAGTGATCTTCATTTGGGATTTTAATAGACCTCATGGCTAGGGTGTTTAGAAATCCCATATTGTGAGTGCAATGGTGAGGAGAGTTCACATGAAGTTAACTTTCTATATGAGTTTTCTTTCTTTAGAATTCATGGCCCAAGTGCCCGTCTTAGTACATACAAAAAGGGTATGTTATTATTTGGGCCTCCATTTCCATTGTGAATTAATGTCCTCTATTATGTCATTAAGGAACTGAAGGAATTTGTTGGGATATTTTCTCCCATAAAAACATATCACACTGGTATCATCTACATATTGTTTCCATATCTTTGGCTTTAGAGGGTATGATTCAAGCCCTCCTTTTTCAAATTTTTAAATAAAAAGGTTGTCCATAATAGAAAATAGGGGAGACACCATTGCAACACCACTTATTTTTTCATAGAACACTCTTTGGCTATTAGATACAATTTCATTTTTTTTGTCCCACCTTTTTCAAGAGGGATTTTTAGAATTAAGATTGGGATCAAGTATTTGAGAATCTTAAACCATGACATATCGAAATTATTACTACTCAAGACGTATCATTATTGTCACTATGTAAAGTTTCACAAATATTATGAGGCATTCCTAGACTTTGGAAAAATGAAATAGCTTGGTTACTAGCCTCCTTCCACCATCCATGACCTTCCATGTTCCTTATTTTACCAAATATCTTTTGGTGAAGTATTTTTAACAAGAAATATGTTGATGGAATAAGTGTGGTGGATGTGGAACATTGCCACCTTTTTTTTTCCAAAATATGATATCGATCCCAATGACCCAATTGCACATATCAATGTGAAGTGGAAGAGATGATATTAAGTTATTTTGATTCCCCTATCCTCTCCATGTGCATCCAAAGGATGACTAGTGAAAAATTGTCAACAATATAAAGAAGAATGAGTCTATAATAGTCATAATGACCTACATCTCTATGGAGATTCTCTTTCATCTAAGTGGGATAAAATACTTGAATGTTGTATAGAATAAGTTGAACACTATTTAATAAAATCAATGAAACCAGGCTATGAAAAATGAGAAAGAATTGATTTCTCTAGATCTTTGATTTTAAAGAATTGAAGACTTTTCAACTTGTTGAAAGAACAAGTACATGAGGAAGTTCAAAAAATTTCTCAAATATATAATATGACAACCATTCTAATAGATCTAGGTAGAATGATTTGTTGCTTAAACAATATTGTGAGGCATTTCCATGTGACATGATATCATCAATGGTTCATTTTGTTGATAATTCTATGGTTCATTTTGTTGATAATTCTACATTTGTTGCAAAAAGGGAAATTCAAATTGAGTATTATCGTTCATTTTAGATTTCTATGCTTGTGCATGTATTGTATATGCATGCATATGAGCAATAAGATGGTAGGATTAACATAATTTATAATCACAATGTGATTACACGTATCTATTTTATATTAGTGATGATCATCAACATGACATGTTATTTTTTTAGTAGGGATAAGCATTTTCAAACACAATAAAATTTATGAAGAGTTTAATTAGTTGGTCATACCGTGAATGTTGATGTGTGACACTACTTTGTATGTGTCACATGTCATAACATTATTGTGACATGTAGAGTCCAACCATACAAATCATGTATGTTATTACCAAATGGTGATATGGGGTAGACTACATCACCCTTATGCATGATGTTATCCTCGTTGCAACTTAATGCTCTATTTAATGTCATTTATTCTCTAATCCTTGTTTGAAAATATTGTTTTGAATTGTTTTTTGAGTCAAGAAACTAGTATTATAGGGACCTAACAAGAAGAGATGGGTGGTCATGTTTTAAGAAGAATGAGTTTGGTTAGATTGGTGTATTGGTCAATATAATCATGATTATATTTGATATCCTTGGAGTTTTCTTGAGATTAAACATGGAAAGGGAGAGTGATGATATCAAGATCATGCAAAGTTAACACTCGTGAGGTACAAAATGAAATATTTTGTTACTTGACTTACATCATCTTATACCAACTTTCAATCTTGTTCAATGGTGGTGCAAAATAATTTTAAACCATATAAATAACATATGGTTGATTCATGGACGGGCGACTGATGAAGGACCAAAGCCAGGTTATGATTTCTCCCTTCGGCTCTTTCATCGGTGCTTTCAATGGCCATGGCGGTCCGGAGGCCTCATTGTTTGTGCATAATAATCTCTTCAATCTCATCGAAAGCTTGAAATCCGACAGCATTGTGCTCGAGAATGATCACTCGAGGGTTCCCAAGCCCTGAGCATCGATGCCCAGGCCTCTATTTGTGACGGATCTAGCTGCATTGCCTAGCCGCGAATCTCAATTTCGTGTGGCCTATCAGGAAAACAGGGCGAGCACAGTGGAAGAGGTCCAGGTTTCGAGCTCTGCCCCGGCTGAAGCGGAGTAGGTCTCTGCTGATGCAAATATCGTGGAGCTTCCAGCGCCTGAAGGATGGTCAAAGAAGTTTCTGGCCGCCATTCCTATGAGGAGCGAGGGTGCGCGCGAGGTGTTTCAAGAAGTGATTGCACAAAATATAGTCACCTGGAATACTATGAAGGTGGGCTTTGTGAAATTCAGACGTTTGGACTTAGCGCCTGAACTGTTTGACGAAATTCCTGAGCGATATGAAATGTCTTGGAATGCCTCGTTTCAGATCCAAATCAAGCTTCTCTCAGGCAAAACTCTGCTACATTGGGTAGGCTCTCAGGATCTCGTGAGGGACCTCACGCATGCGCTGGAACTTAAGTTGGGAATTCCCTCTGCAGCTCAATGACTTCTCCACGAAGGTAAACAACTAGAGGATCTCTACCCCCTTTCTTTCTACAGCATTAAAAGAAATGCCTCCATTATCCTTACCCTTCGATTGAGAGGGGGAGCGGTAGGACAGTCATCCTCAGCCAAGGCATTCTCATACAAGGATGTTGTCCATACACCAAGGCAGGAAAAGACAATTCCACCAATTCAGGCTCCCAAACCTTTTCTGGTGGACAAACTTGAGGAGACTCCCTCCATTGAAATAGTGCATCCAACACTGGATGAGCAAACCCAACAATTTGCAGAGCATGGCATTATTTGCAGGTTCAATGGGTTGTGGCCATGGACAGCAGACCTCTACCAGTGGATCCACTCTAACTGGACCAACAATTGCAAGGTTTTGTTATGCTCAAAGGGCTTTTTCATAACGGTGTTTGCTTTTGAGGAGGACTACCAAAAAGCTCTAAAAGCAGGGCCGTGGTTTTGGGGCTCAGCAGGTTTATTCCTCACACCCTGGTTCCCAGACTTCGATCCATCTATGGCAATCATCACCAAGCTCCCAATCTGGGTCAGACTTCCTAATCTCCCAGCTCATCTTTGGCACTTTGTTGTATTCCAAGGGATCGACAACTCTCTAGGCCGCTTCCTAGACACAGACATTTCTAGAGGGGAAAAAGGCCTATACACCTTTGCCAGAATATGTGCAGAAATAGACATCAGCAAAGGACTTCCGGACAAGATCAATCTCAAAATTGGAGACTTTCATTGGACTCAGAACTTGGATTACGAGAATACAGCTTTCCGCTGTCGCAACTGCCATCTCACAGGGCACCTTCAGAGCTCTTGTCCCTCGAAGCCTGCCCCAAAAAAGAAAGCCAATCCTAAGCAGAAATCCAAAAGCTAGAAGCCTCATGACCCTCCCCCCATGGATGATTTCGATTTCAGCTCGGATGAAGAGGAGGAGAATGAGGAAGAAATGGAGACCAAGACAGCACAGGATCCACCCTCGGCTGACCCTGAGGATTTATCTGTCCAGACAATCTCCCAGAAAAGGAATCATGAATCCTCCACCTCGGATTCAGATAAGGAAATCTCTCAATCAACCCAGCTCAATTTGCAAATCACGCCAGTTCAGCAGTGCCCTCCTGAATGGGTCAAAGTTGGTAAAAAGAAAGGAAACAAATTTCGCATAGTTGATCCCTCCCATGTTGGGTAGAATCATATGCTTTGTTTTTGTTCTCCGGTTCTTCTAGTTGCTTCCTGTTGTGTTCTTCTCTCTTCTCTTCGCTTCTAGGAGCCGAGGTGGATTGCCTATCCTTTCCGGCTGCCTATGTTCTTGTTTCTCTTGGCTCTGCCTATCTCCAGGCTTGATTGTACTATATTTTTTCCTTTATTAATAGATTTAGTCTTTATCCAGAAAAAGAAAAAAAAAAAAAAAAAAAAAACATATGGTTGATTCATGTGCACATGTAAGGGAAATTGGCATGTTAGCATTTAAATTAATTGATTTTTATTTCTTGATACATACATGTGTAGCTAGTATTTAAATTAAATACTAGATCTTCATAATTGATACTAGAAAGTATACTTGTTTGTCATGTTTGTATTGATGCATAATTTGATGATGTGTGCGATGGAAAATTGAATTAATTTGAGAAATTGCGGAAATGTTGTGAACTTTCATCAAAAATTGCATTTACAAATGGGATCAAGAGTGATATGGATGAATAATTTGCCATGTTTTCAACTCATTATGAGAGTTTATTATGTTTTCATGCAAGGTACATGGGTACATCTAAAAAGTAAACTTCAAATAATATGTAGTCATCAGAAGATTTGTATATATATATACACCAAATCCTCATATGTATGTGTGTGTGTTCTTAAGCCCAACTGGAAGATTTGTTGTGTATGTTTGTGTCACATAAATATGTATATAATATATATATATATAATATATATATTATATATATATAATATATATATAATATATTAATATAATATATATATATATATATATTCAATCCCTAAGGGTTAGTTCAATTGGTTGATTCATCTTCCCAAGGCATGTTTTCCATTGGGAGGCCATGAGTCGTAGGTTCACATTGGGTAGTCTCTCATGATTACCAACCATTATTGTGGTTGGAAATTGAACCACCCTCCAACCAAATATTTGAGGGAAGAGGGGGAATCCCACAAGGTTTTCCTTAGAAATGTGTGTGTGTGTTTCAAGAAACAAGGGAAAGTTTGGTTACTTTGAAGGTTTATTATCAACTGAAAGGATATCAACAACTTAAATGTGGGAAATCCTAGCCTTATAGAGCACTTTCCATTCTTCCTTGAAATTTCTTGACGGAACTAGATCAACCACTACCCTTGTGGTTGATAATTCCATGGACTTGACAAATTTGGAATGTTTAACCTCCTCATTGGCAACATGCACTAAGTGGATGGTCCCAATGGATTAAGACAATCCATGGTGATTTTTATTTATTAAAATGTCATTGAAGAAACCCTCTAGATTCTTCATCACTTTCCATGAATGATGCTTTAAGTAAATTTCATTGGAGTATAACTTGTACCCTCGATCTAGAGGGATTATATTCAAGTTGAACACATGACCTCTTAGTGATATCCACCTAGAAAATGTTCATTTCAAACCAATTGAACTACTACACTAAGGTATATATATATATATATCCCAGTGTAGTCAATTGGGTATTTGGGAGGAATGATTGTTATCCTCTCCACGCAGGTTCAATTCCCACAAGTGGCATGATGATCTCATATTACGTATATTTTTGAAATGAATTTGAGTCTTGTTGTGGTTGAATGACTTTGAGCCCTAAAGAATATCTTACCCTTTTCTATAGGCTAGAGGGTGGGGTGCTTTGTTACATGGAATATGTTGAAAATACTAAAGTGGGGGAATGAATCAGTATTTCATCAATTTAAAGATCACATAGCACTAACCATTCACATAAATTTAGAGATCATAGAGCATTAACCATTCACATCGCATCAAAGATATATATATATATATATATATATTATGAAGGAAACTACAACTTCTGGTTTACCAACTACAAGTGGAAGTGCTATAACCCCAAAATATTTACCAACCACTACTGGAAGGAGCTACAACGTATAGTTTACCAACATCCATTAGTAAGAGGCGACAACCTCCTGATGGAAGCTATAACCTGCTTGCCTAATACCACCATGCCACTCTTAACAATAAAAGATAAAAGAAAACTCTTAGACTCTTATACCAATAACAATAACCCATTTATAATAATACTCAATAACTTCAATAATCAAATAATCTAGTCACTATCCTCTTAATCAACCAAGACTGCTAACCCAATGTTGTTTCACTATATCATTATCCAATAGTCAATCAACGCCATACCACTATCATAATATTACTTCAAATCAAGACTGTAATATCAATAACATTCTTCTTGTGCTCAGAAAAATCCTTGATAACAACGCTTCTTCCAAGGCTCAATAGAGACCTTGACTGTGCAATTTCCTGCCTCACCAACTCTTTTATGTAATGTCTCTTGATAAGCATTTTATAGTGTATTCTGAGAGAACACTAGGATCCTTGCACCACATCACACTATAGCCAATTATTATTTCATTGTTGTATATACTAGATCCACCTCATATCAAAGGTACTTGACCAATCTCGCAAATTATGGAGGCATCGACATGGGTACCATACAAGTTTTTCGCTTACGGTGATTCGGAAATGTATCCATTGATAAATATTTTTTTACTTCTATTACAAGTTTGAAGATGGTGGTTACATGTAGCTAGATGACAATAGAGATCTCACTTGTTTCTGTGTAAAACAGAACATTTTACAACATGCAACAATCTATACACACAATGGAATGCAACACTCCATGCACTATGCTCTGTATGCGAGTCACATTAGTGCACATGGGCATCCTTAAGTCGATTGCAGATTCCCGAATATTCGGGAATCAAATGGACATGGGCACGGTCAAAAAATTGACCACGCCCATGTCCATCTGATTCTCGAATATTCGGGGAATCTGCAATCGACTTAAGCTCAGGGCACATTAGTTGGTGCACGATTCCAAACAACATCACATTGAGTCTTGAAGCACAAACTGAATCATACTTAATATAAACAAATTTTACAGAGAATCGTTAGTAAGATTGTCCACATTGTCTCACGGTAATGTGATCTAGCCAATGTTTTCTCTCTACAAAATCGTCAGATTCGCTCTACCTCCACTATTGTTGTAACCGTTCTATGTATCTTGATGTTATTCACATAACCTCAAATCCTGACTTAGTTTCCACTAAACTTAAAGTATTTGCTACAAGTCAATCATATTGTCACCACTGAATCAGAGAACCATTATCAACTAAAACAATCACATTACTAAATGTGATTAATAGGAGTATAATTATTATTATTAATAATAATTAATATTACTATTATTACTATTCAGTTTAGCTTTTCATTACTTATTAATTTATTTTTGACAAAAATTTCTGCTATTTATCCATAAAAATTAAATTTTTTTATTTATTATTAATTTAAATTTATTTTATTTGTAAGTGGATTGGTTTGGGGTCTTATTATGGGTGTTGGTGTATAATTTCCATTTCTCTGATTATTAACTATTTTTTTAAAGTTGTTTATTTCTTTGTATTTAACGTTTTTAATTTATTTTTTCCCTTTTCATTATTTTGTTTTCCATATTTTGAATTTAGATGACAAATTTAAAAATAAAAAATAAAATCCAATTTTTTATTTTTATTTTTAGTTTTATTAGTTTTTTGTCTTTTTCTATGTACTATTTTCAATCCAAAATTCATTAATTTTATTGTTATTTTTAAGTTGACTTTTATTATTTTTTCTTCACCTTTTATAATTTTATTTACCGAGAACAACTATACAAATAAAACTTCCATTTCAATGAATATAATTAAATTATTAAAAAACAAATAATTTTTAGAATCTTGTGAGCATTTATTTACACAATTTTTTTAATTATGGCCTCCAAGCTATATCAAGAATTCAAGAAATTGATCTTTTTGAATTCAAGAATTCGATTAAAAAAAAAAAAAAAAAAAAAATCTCCTTTTGTGTTTACATGTATCTTTTCTCTCAAGTCACAGTTTTTGGAACTCCATCTGAGGGTGGACACTTGGTTGGCCACAAATACAACGCAATGCACTCAAGCCCTTCATTTCATTTTAGGGGATTCAAAATCTACGGTGCAAACATTGAGGTATGGGATCCAAACTAATTCTACGAGTGTGTAACAGTGAGGGTTTACTAGGATCCCACATTGAAGTTCCATATTCTGCTTCAAGTAGTTGCAAGACGAGAGATTGTCCGACATTTATTGGGAGGTTAGCCTTCAATTTATCATATGTTTTAATTGGTTTGTTAAATCTATTTTACCTTCTTTCCTCAAACCAAACACAGAAGATTAGTCTTAATTACCATGGAAAAAATTAATGTATGAATTTTGTTAAAGTGGTTTAACCTACAGCAATTTTATTTCTGGTTTTATTCAAAGTGAATGTGTCAAATTCAACCAATTTAATACTAAATCACATATCATAGACAAACGTATAATATTTGGAAAATATTTGAAAATGGCTAATGATATATTTTATTTATTTTAATATTTAAAATTTTTAATGATTTTTTATTTTATTTTGACAATATAAAATGTTTTAGGAACTAAGTATTTTGATTAGAAACTAAGTGTTTTGATATCTATCTATAGTTACTAGATAATTTATATAGTTGCGCTATTTATAATTTAGTTGTTAAATTAATAGTAAAAAAATTGCTATCGTGTATTATTCATAAACATTAATTAACTTGTCTTTACAATTTAATTTAAAAATTAATTAAATACTAAATCGCAAATTATAGATCTTCCTAACTCCATTTTTGTTCTGCAAAAGAAAGCAATATTGTTTAAAATAGGACACCATTGAGAGATAACTTTAAAAGTTTTGTTCCATATTCCCTGCCTTCACTGCCACAAACACAATTGCATACAAATCTATATCACTTATGTACAATGCCCATAAATTTTGTAAAATACAAATGTTTGTGCAAAACAATATTCTTGGAATTGGTATCTCATTAGTTGAAACTAAGTTTCTTCATATCAATTTGAATGAAACATTGCCAAAGAAATAAAGTTATAAAGCTTCATTACAACCAATTAGGTACGGTGCTAACCAAAAATCACCATTTGAGCACAACATTTTCACTTTCGTTTCTATTTTTTATGAAGCTTTTAATTGATCAACTCGCAACCTATCAACAACTCAGACTTCAATTAGCTATATTTAAACTAAGTGACAAGTACTAGCTACTACGTAGCACTTGTTAATTAATATTTTTATTTTTATTGTAAATTAAATTTAATGGCGTTATTTAATTAATAAATATTAATAATAATTAATTCAATTATTAAATTAATTAATTCATTTTATTAATTAAATATTTAATTTCATTCATTATTAATTCATTCATTCATTCATTAATTAATTAAACCAAATGGAATAATAAACCCAATGGATTAATATTATAAACCCAAGGTCTATAAACCCTAAGATAAATATTATAAACCCTTAAATAAACATGGTTGACCATGTTTGATTTTGATATTGACACAATGGTTGTAATAATGTGACATTGGACGATCATTGAACATGGTTGACTATGGTTGACATGTGACGTTGGACCATGAGACAATCCTTGTCACAATGTGGCCATGGTTATTGACCATGGTTGACCATGATTGATTTTCATAGTGAGAGAATCTCTGTCACAATGCAACATAGGACCATGGTTGACCATGATTGACGATGGTTGACCATGGTTGACCATGGTTTATTTTCATATTGAGACAATATTTGTCACAATGTAGCGTTGGACCATGGTTGACCATGGTTGGTTTTCATATTAAGACAATCTTTGTCATAATGTGATGTCGGACCATGGGTGACCATGGTTGACAATGGTTAATTTTCATATTGAGACAATCTTTGTCACAATGTGACATTGGAATATGGTTGACCATGGTTGACAATGTTTGATTTTCATGTTGAGACAATCTTTGTCACAATGTTACATTGGAATATAGTTGACCATGATTGACCCTGATTATAAACCCAAGGGATTTATATCGAACCATAGGATTAATATTATAAAACCTATGAATAATATTACACCATGGTTGTCACATTGTGACGTTGGATCATGAGACAATATTTGTCATAATGTGACCATGGTTATTGACCATGGTTGACCATAAACCCAAGGGATTGATATTATAAACCCAAGGGATTAATACTAAAACCCCGAGGGATATAAACCCAAGGAAATAATATTAAACCTAAGGGATTAATATCATAAAACCAAGGTATATAAACCCTAATATAAATATTATAAAACCTAAAATAAGCATGGTTGACCGCGATTGGCCATGGTCAATTTTCATGTTGACACAATCTTTGTCACAAGGTGACGTTGGACCATGGTTGACCATGATTGATTTTCCTATATAGACAATCCCAATTAATAGACCTAAGGGATTATTAATATTGATTTTTATTAATGTGGGGTTGGCCATGATTGATTTCATATTGAGACAATCTTTCTCAAAATGTGACGTTGGACCATGGTTGATCATGATTGACCATAATTGACCATGATTAACCATGGTTTCCCATGGTTGACCATGGTTGGTTTTCATATTGAAACAATCTTTGTCACAATGTAGCGTTGAACCATGGTTGACCATGATTTTCCATGGTTGACAATGATTTTCCATGGTTCATTTTCATATTGAGACATTCTTAGTCACAATGTGACGTTGGACCATGGTTGACCATGATTATAAACCCAAGGGATTTATATTAAACCCGGGGATTAATATCATAAACCCTATCAATAATATTAAATCCTAGGACTATGAATCCTTAAATTAATAAACCCAAGGGATCGATATTATAACCCCAAGGGATTATAAACCCAAGGAATAATATTGACCATGGCTGACCATGGTTTTACATGGTTGACCATGGTTTAACATGGTTGATTTTCATAAGGACACAATCTTTGTAACAATGCAATGTTAGACCATTTTTGACCATGGTTGTCCATAGTTGTCACAATGTGACGTTGGACCATGAGACAATCTTTGTCACAATGTGACCATGGTTAACAATGATTGATTTTCATATTCAGACAATCTTTCTCACAGTCGACATTGGACCATGGTTGACAACATAACTTTATCACCATAGAATCGCATAGGACTTTATGACAAGTTGCATCATTCACCGCAAAATTGCATTGTATCACCACATCTACCAAAATATATGCCACAATTCCAGAATGAAATTATGCCACATATTTAGAGATATTAGTGAAATTCATTGAAATGATGAATGCACGGATATATACTTCATCGCATCAGATTAAGGCTGAGTCATGTTTTATCGCATCACATCACACATATATATTCTCATACCATGCTGGTGAAGAACATTGTCAAAATCAAAATCTTCCATCATCCTCTGGTGATATATATAATTTTCTATGGTCTCAGGCTGACCATGAACCCATTTTTTATGCCAAAAATCCTGGAGCCATACGACCAATTCAACACATGTCACAAAATTAACTGAATCTATAGATATGTCAATGTGACCCTATCATTAATAATCAAACCACAGTCCATATGACCATATTACAAGATCAGATCATACTTTCAAAACAGGGTTTTCTTATTATTATTTTTGTTTAACAAATAACTATTTGCATATGAACTATTTACATAGCCAATGGGGAAAATGTCTTGGTGCAAAAATCCATCCTTGGGGCAAATTTCATAAAGCAGTATCTTTCCAATCAAGAGGATCCACAAGATGTGCCACCTATTAAAAGAAATGGTGTGACATGAGCTATCAAACTAGAATGTACTTGTATCCAAATCATTGTCTCTTTCATGTGTATCATCAAACAAATGCTAGCTCATTCACCCTATAGCAACCCAACTTCTTAACCTCATGTATGCAATGAAAATACTTTTATAAAAGAAATATGGGTTGATTTAAGGGACACAGATTCCAGACGCTAAGGATGGTTACTTTCTTGGGATGTTCAGTTTACTTGTAGGAAAAACTGCACTATTTGGACAACCATTGAAGGTTTGTTGTTGTTCTTTTAATGAAATGGTGTTCAGAATTTATAGAACTGCAATAAAAGGATGCGGCTCATACTTGTTAGGAACAACTGACAAGGAAAAAAAACAAGACATTAGTGAGAAAGGGCTTGCACCAATAGAGGAGACAGGGGAAGTCAACCATTACGTTGAAGAACACATGATGAGGGAAAAAGGAAGGGGAGAATTTTACTCAAACAAAATAAAAGAGAGAAAAAAAAAAAGGAAAGAGGTGGCACAAAGGCGGGGATCACAGATTTCAGCACCATTCCGGGCAGAGAAAGAGCATCACAACAACAACTAGGGAAGAGACAACTTTAGGTTGGCAAGGTGTAAGGGAGGAAATCACTTCTAGGTGGGGGAAAAATTGTCTCTCGAGTCCCCAATAGCTAGAGGGTGGAGATGGTGTTTCTCAGTAAATCCTAAAGGGTTGGGGTGGAGGAATTATTCCTGGAAAAAATCTTGGGGGATTTCTAGATGGCTTCATCAATGTATCTTTAATTTTATTGTGTTGCGGAGTCTCCAAGAGAGCAGAGACAACAAATCTCTAGATTTCCTATGCTTTTATTGCTTGTAACTCGGTTGGAGGGTGGAGGTGAAAATATATCTTGAGTCCCTTAAGAAATTGAAGATTGTGTTTTCAACCCTTAAGCAAAAGACCCCTCAATTTCTAGAATTTGGCTCAGAGGTGATAGTTGCAAGTGAGAATGGGCTGCAACTATCTACGGTTGGGCGGAGAGTCATTGTCCCAGACCTAGTTTCCCATAACTCATAAGATAAGTATTTCTTATATATTCTCTATGTTTATGAATTTTGTATTTATGTTCTGGTTTGGAATGGTGTAAGTGTACATGAAACATGACTATATGAATCATTATTAAAGGAATTGACTAATAAGTTGTGCTAATGATAAATATGTTATGATGGTGTGTAAGAATGATGGATGAGTGTAGAATTATTTAGCTTGAGCATTCTTCTTCTTTACTACAATATGATGACTCTGTGGATTTCAAGCTTGCATTGCATTGTTTTGTTGTAATGTGGTAGTGTGGAGGATTTCCTCTTCTTTTATTCTTATTGACCTGGTATTTTATGTGAGAGCCTCCTTCAAGTCTTCAGAAATGCATACCCTAGTGTTGGGATTTCACATTCATTTACCAAGAAATTGGTCTAACAAATTTATATCTTGTGCTATGTGAGGCACGAACTTATGAACTTGAATAATTTGACTCTAAAGTTCTTGTACCCCATACAAAGGTTCATCCTTTCTAAGCACTTGTTAAGGTTGAAGTTTCAAGGTTGAGTGTGTTGTCTCTATGGGGGATGGCATGGGAAAACCACTGCCTAAATGAGTGGTTTTAGCCATGGTAATCAATTCGATTGCTACTCCATAGTGGGTATTCATATATTGGGAAATTATGTTGTCAAGTTTCCTGGAATTCCTTTTCAAACAAATGAGATGATTGTAGGCTTTTGTTACTATCGGTTAAGTGACTATGCTTATGGTCCATGTCTTTTAATTGAGCTTAACCATCCTAGATCCATTTTAACTCTAGATCTCTCAAGTGTCGAGAGGGATCAAATATCTCGACATGCAAACCTATTTTTTGAGTGCAAAACTTGAGGAAATGTTTGCACCTTGAGAGATTTGATCCCTCTCAACGCTTGATAGATCTAGAGTTAAGATGGATCTAGGTTGGTTTCAGTCATGTGTGGTCAAGGAAAATCTATCGAAGATATAATTAATTTTATCAATAATATGTAAGTACATATAATATTAATATAATCATTTTAAATATGATAAATATGTCTGAGATTAATCTCGTCATTTTAATTTTAAATTTGCTTAGTTATATTGTTAATAAATTTAATGATGAAATAAAAAAATTGAATGAAAAGTGACAATATAATAGTGTTGAATGATAGAAAATGTGAATAATAAGAATGTAGTCAATTATAAATAGTATTCAATGTGATCAATCTCAAACTATTTTCTTCTATTATTCTTATTGTCACCCTTGTTAGTTTTGTCATCTTTTCATATCGATTATATGAAAAGGAAAATTGAAATCGTAAGCCATTTAAATATTTAGCTCAAGTTGTTGTAGTAAATAGCATACCTTGTCTCTCTTTCTCTCCAATATTAATAGGTTTAATTACTATAACAAAAAAATAAATGTTATGAATAATAAGAATGTAGTCAATTATAAAGTCTTCAATGTGATCAATCTCAAACTATTTTCTTCTACTGTTCTTATTGTCACCCTTGTTAGCTTTTTCATCTTTTCATATAGATTATATAAAAAGGAAAATTGAAATCGTAAGCCATTTAAATATTTAGCTCAAGTTGTTGTAGAAAATAGCATACCTTGCCTCTCTTGCTCTCCAATATTAATAGGTTTAATTACTATAACACAAAAATAAATGTACATTGTAAATAATGTTTTGTGCTTACATTGAAATCAATGCACATTGTTAATCCAATCACTTTAAAATTAATGTACCATCATACATCCAATTACATCAAAATAGAAGTCAACATCTACACTGAAATCAATGCATCTAATGCGAGAAATCAAATAAGATCAGAAAACAAAATCTACACTAAAATCATTGCATCTAACGTAAGCAATCAAATAGGATTAGAAATCAACATCTACACTCAAATCAATGCATCTAGTGTAAGTAAGCAAATAGGATTAGAAACGAGCATCTACACTGGAAGCAACACATCTAGTGCAAGCAATCAAATAGGATTAGAAATCCCCATCTACACTGAAATCAATTCATTTAGTGAAAGAAATCAAATAGGATTAGAAATAATTTACGTTAAAACCAATGCATCTAGTGCAAGCAATCAAATATAATTAGAAATCAACATCTACATTGAAATCAATGCATCTAGTGCAAGCAATCAAATGAGATTAGAAATTACCGTCTACACTAAAATCAATGCATTTAGTGCAAGAAATCAAATAGGATTAGAAATCATATACATTTAAATCAATGCATATAGTGCAAGCAATCAAATATCATTAGAAATCAAAATCTACACTAAAATCAATGCATCTAGTGCAAGCTATCAAATAGGATTAGAAATAACCATCTACTCTGAAATTAATGCATCTAGTGTAAGAAATATTCTTCCCTCTCTCCCCCATCCATATATATTTATATCTCCCTCTATCTCTCCTTCTTTATCTCTCTATCTCACCCCCCAAAAAAACACGCTCCTCACTCCATATCTATCAATCTCTTTTTCCCTCCCTCCCTCTCTCTCCCTCTCCCCAAATTCTATCTCTCTTCCCTCCTGCTTTCCTCTCTCCCTCTCTCTCCATCTTCCTTACCACTCCCTCTCCCTCTCTCCACCTTTTTCTTTGTATGTCTTTCTTCTTACCTCCCTCTCTCCCCCTCCAACTCCATTTATATTTCCCTCCCTCTCTCCACTCTCTCACACCATCTCTCTCTTCCTTCTTCCCTCTCCCTTTCTCTCCCACATGCCCAAACTTATTACAGTGAGGAGTGAGTCAATGTGCAAAATAATCCCTTATAAGGATCCTTGTCCTTAACTAGTTCTTCCCTTTATCCTTCATGAATAGGTTAATGATCAAGAGTGAATGCCTTCGTAACAAGCGATTAAGATCAAGTTAGAGAGAGATCAACAATTGAAGTGAGTGATTTGAATGGAAAGTGGCATCCACCCATGGTATTGTAAGTGGTATCTATCCATGGTATTCATTCACCCATGGTATTTATCCACCCATGGTATTGTAAGTGACATTTACCCATGGTATTCATCCACCCATGGTATTGCAAGTGACATTTACCCATGGTACTTACCCACCCATGGAATTTAGCCATGGTATTGTAACTAAAAAATAATATAAGCAACAAGTTGCATTTTTTAAAAGGACAGATTGTCCACCACAATGTAGCTTTTACAGTTATTCTTTGTTTTAATTCAAAAAAAAAAAAACTTTGTGGTTTTTATTACTTTGTGTTCTCCCATTCTCTTCTAGAATTTCAATTTTTTAGATCTTGGGGGCCTACCCCCAAGATCCAGATCAGTGGTATCAGATTTAGGTTACGGCTCCATGGGAATGAGGGTTTGAAGCATATTTCAGTTTCAAATTTTTGCAACAATATTCATCAAAATTCATGAAAGAACTAAGACCTCCAAAGAGAATTTTAGAAGGTGAAAAATAGCTCATTTGAAATTATTTTATGTTAGCTCAAATAGGTTTACGGAATTTGGTTTTTTTTTCTTAGTTTGAGAGATATGAGCAATTGAAGTTACATGTCTAGAATGTTGCACGACAACATGTACCATGAGTTTCTAGAATCATTTTCTCACTCCAAATGTCATCAAAGTTAAATTTTCTTATATCAATAGGAATATATCTTCAATACCTCAAATGAATCTTTGACGGAATTTAATTTCAGCACCTGTAGTAGACTTTATCAGCAAAGTTGTAGTAAGAGGTCTATAATGTGAAAGAAGCCTTTACAACATCTCATTGGATAGGAGAAATCTACTAGACAAGCCACTATGCTTTTACCAAACAAAATGAAAATCATCACAGTTATGGGTCACCCACAAACCTAAGGTTATGGGTCAACTGCACAAAACCATTTTCATCGAAGTCCATTTTCTAGGCCGCACACTGTTAGTATCACAGTTGGTCACAAGCATTATAGGGTATCTCTATCCTCGGATATTCGTTTGTCATGGTTATGGGCCATTCAAAAACCCACTCTTCATTGAATTCCATTTGCTAGGCCACACACTATCAATATCATAGCTGGTCACAAGCATTATAGGGTATATCTATCCTCAGATCTTTGTTCATCACAGTTATGGGTTAACCACACAAAACCCTTCTCTTCAGTGGCTCTTCATATTAAACAAAGACTTCTCAAGAGGGAACTTCATGCAATGGGGACCATTTCTTCTTAATGGGGGAGGAATGATCCGAATGGAAAGTGGCATCCACCTATGGTATTCATCCACCCATGGTAATGTAAGTGGCATCTATCCATGGTATCCATTCACCCATGGTATTCATCCACACATCAAATTTACCAATGGTATTGTTAGTGGCATCCACCCATGGTATTGTAAGTGACATCTACCCATGACATTCATTCACCCATGGTATTTACCCACCCATGGAATTCACCCGTGATATTGTAACGAAAAAGTAACAAGTCGCATTTCATAGAATGACAAATTGTCCACTACAATGTAGCTTTAATAGTTATTCTTTATTTTAATGGAAAAAAAAAACACAAAAAAATCTTTGTGGTGTTGTTTACTGTGTTTTCTCCCCTTTTCTTTTTGCATTTCATTTTTTTAGATTTGGGGGCCTCCCCCCAAGATTCAAATCACGGAGACTCAGGATGACGTCAACCCAAAGGTCTCATTCACGGATGATCACAAGAAGTCACGCAAAGAGGAGAGTCGGATTTCCATGAACCAGGTTTAGTTTGCAAAGTCATCAGCTTGATGTCGGTGAAGGACCAATCACAAGAGATTGCGCTTTGAATCTTGGAGGTTATTCCCCATAAGCATGAAGAGGAGTGCACGTTAAAACGAGCAGGGCGATGTGAGCATAGGCTACGGTGGCATAAATGCACGCCTGACAAGAAACTCATTGGAGTTATGCAGACCCACAAATGGGTCATCCTAGAGGGTCAACCTGGAGTAAAACAGCAAGCGCACAATTGTAATGGCCAGGTAACAAAATTCAAGAGACTAAAAGTTTGGTGACAAATAATAGTCGTTGTGGGATCAGTAACATTTATGTATATGTATGTATTTGTGCATATAGGTAAAGGTTGCATTTTAATGTAAAGTATGGGTCTACGGAACCCTAAACCATGAACAGGTCGGAAGCCATTAACCATTTTCCATGTAGTTTGGGGATGTTATCCTAGAGGTATATCCACGTGACTTCCACGTAGCTAAGAGGATGATGTGGCGCTATCTACTTCACCAAAAATGCAAAGGTCGCATCTCTTGATTTGAATGTCAAATTGAGCTAAAGTTTTATATTGCCGAAATCGTCTTGACAATGGCGATTTCAAAATCAGGTTTTAAGTGAGTTAAAAATATTGAAATTTTTAGACTCCATTTCCATAGTGACACCTTGGATCTTAGGTCGAGACAGTAACTACCCTTCTCCTAACTTGAGTTCTTTAGGGGACTGGGATGGGGGGGGTTTTACAGAGTCACGATATCATAGCATCCAGGTTTAACACTTGGATTGGATGGGCTCTAGCATGGGTAAGTAATAATATAACTCCTGCCAGAAGGCCTTATAGTGATTTTTAGAAATTAACTAAACAAATGTTTAGGTGTTAACATCCGGTCTATGACTATTGACTGACATATTTTATTTGTGATATGCCTTTGTAGTGTGGACTAATAATTGATATGTTTCAGTTTGATTGATGATCTAATGTTTGTTTTTATAGATGTATATTTTGTGGACTATGGAGTCCTGTGTATTAATAATTGTTGATTAAGTGATATTAGTATACTGATATGGATTGTTTATTTAAGCCAAGGTTTTCCATAACGGTTTTGCGAAATCAAGATCATGTACATGATTTATTGTTGTTTACTGATATTATTATTGTGTGTCTAAGAATAATGTGTGAATGAAAGCACATAACATAAGATAACATCAGATGAGGATCACCCATAATAGCATAGGGTGGTACAGAATAAATCATGATGACCAAGAAATTATCAGCAAGATGGTAGAATATAGTTCTTACCACACATCTCACAGGCATGAAAAAGTGACGATAAATGAAGTAGAAAGATCAGTTTGCCAAGGGGGAGGGATAAACTTTCTTGATTTGATGGATATGTTGAGGATCCTATGGGCTAAGGTCAAAAGTTTTAAGGAAGACAATGAAATATTGGTAAGAGCTTAGGAGAAACAAGTTGAAATCAATGCATACATCTTGAAAATCCTCTCGAACTTATAGAGATAGAAGTAGCATGAAATAGGAACTAGTCACAAATGGAAGAGAAGCCTTCGGGAATTGGAAGAGAAAACAAATGGAGCATATGGTAGCAGTTTTAGGAATAGGCATAGGCAGGAGAGTGAAGGGAAGTGTACCCCTAAGTACCCCAAGAGGAAGAACTATCACCAATGTGGACCACTTTGGTATATATTCACGCTCTACTACCAGGAGACATCATTATCACTCTCATCATCATTATCATCATCATCAGAGAAGGATGAACCACATTAGATGGTTCAAAAAGTCAACCAACAACTTATGATGTGATTAATCCGAAAGACATTATCATAATCAATATGGATCACAAAAGTCTAAAATCAAGCAAAAGGATTATATGTTTGAGTAATTTAAGAAAACAAAGCCACCCACATTTGATGGAGAAATGAGGAACACTAAAGATGTGTAATCTTGATTGTTGGATATGAAGAAATTCTTCAAAATCTATGATTATTCTAGAAACATGAAATCCATGATTTCCACTTATAGCTTGAAGGGGAAAGCAAACATATGGTGGGAAGATCTGAAGAATGTCATATGTGTCGTTTAAGAGGAGATGACCTAGTGTGAGTTTGAAAATCTCTTCAAAAATCAATATTTATCATGGCGATACTATGACAACAAAGCCAAAGAATTCTATGAGCTCAAGATGGGACAAATGACAGATCAAAAATATGTCACTAAGTTTCTAGAATTGTTAATATATGTGCCATATCTTAGAGATGAGAAGGACAAGATTCAAAGGCTCATCAGTGGGTTGCCTATGATATTCAGAGACTGATTTGAACTACTGGAACCTTAGACCTTAAATGATGCAATTAAGAAATTGAAACATTGTTACGAGAAAAAAAAGCATAGGTCAAATATTGAAAGTGACTAGACAGCAAAGAGAAATGTTGGAAAAAAAATTAAATGGCCTAACAAAACCATTGAAAGAAAGGAAGGCATACTCCCATCCAAGGAAAATAATCCTTAGCCAAAAATCAATTTGGTTTCCAAAGGCAGTGCGCATCATCTAACAACAGAGTAGCGCATAGTTGAGACAAAAGATAAATTGAAATGTTGGATGTGTGGTGAAAGGCACCATAAAAGAGACTGCCCACATCAAATGAACATAAGGCCTAACATTTATGATGCCCAAGAAGCTCACATAGTGGGGGACGTAGGATAGAGCTTGCCCAAAATTTATGCAGCCATGGACAATTGCTAGGCATACCACCAAGCGTCCATCATTGAGATGGAAGGTAAGTTTTGTGCTCAATTTATTTCCATTTTAATTGACCCAAGTTCTAATTATAGATATGCTAGCTCAGCTCTTGTGGAAAGATGAAAATTGACTATGGAATTGCACACGGAACCATGGTCAATTCAATTGACAATGGGAACAAAGAGGAAAATTTGTCATTGGGTGAAATCGTGTGCATTTTAAATTAGTGGCATGACCACAACAACGCATTTAAATGTGTTTCCATTGGGTAAGTATAACATGTTATTGTGCATGGACTAGCTATACATGCACAAGACCAAAGTGGATTGTTTTGAAAACACAATTGAATGCTTGGATAATGTTGGAAAAAGGAAAATATTACAAGGCAAGTGAAAACCAATTTCATTCAAAGTAACCATAGCAATGCAGGTTACATGCAGTTGTCGAAAGGGTTGTAAATTATTTGTTGTGCAAATATTTAGCGATAAGGAAGCTAGTGATAGTGTCGAGAAAGAAGAAATCAAAATACTGAAAAAATATCCAATGTGCAACAATATGAGGATTTATTTCCCATAGACATACCTAGGTTACCTCCTCATAGGGAAGTCGATTTATCTATTAAATTTGTGCCTAGAGCAGCACCAGCGTCCAAAGCACCATATCGGATGAGTATGTCGAAGCTAGTTGAGTTAAAAGTGTAGCTAAAAGAGATGATTGATAAAGGTTACATATGGCCAAGTGTGTCACCGTAGGGAGCTCTATTATTATTTATGAAGAAGAAGGATGGGACACTTCGACTCTATATTTATTACAAGAAATTAAATAAAACAACCATTAAGAATCAGTGTATGTTTCCATGGATTGATGATTTATTTGATCAATTGAGAGGAGCAACAATCTTCTCCAAGATCGATTTGAGGCCTAAATATCATCAATTGCTTATCAAAGAAGAATATATTCATAAAATTTCTTTCCAGACAAGATACGGGCACTATGAGTTTGTAGCGGTACCCTTTGGGCTTACTAATGCCCCTACTACTTTCATGTGTCTAATGAATAGTGTGTTGCATCCTTATTTGGATAAATTTGTCATTTTTTTTGTTGATTACATATTAGTGTATTCAAGAACCAACAAAGAGCATGAAAAGCACCTAGTTGCAGTATTACAATTATTGAGAGAACAAAATCTTTATGCAAATCTTAACAAATGTGAATCTTCCAATCACAGATACATTACTTGGGGCACATTATCTCCAAGGAGGGGATATCAGTTAATCCGAAAAAGATCAAGGGTATCATGGAGTGGCCAACACCGAAGAATTTGAATGAGGTCAGATCATTCATGGGATTGGCAGGCTACTATAGGAGATTCATCAAGAAATTCTCCAAGATAGGCCACCCCATAACATCCTTGTAAAGGAAAGGAAAGAAGATTGAGTGGGTGGTTGAATGTGGAACAAACTTCAATATTTTGAAGCAGATTCTCATTAATGCAACCATTTTGAGGATTGCAAATCCAGATAAATATTTTGTGGCATGCACAGATGCCTGCAAGGAAGGACACAGTGGAGTCTTGATGTAGGAATTTCAAGTGGTTTGTTATGAGTTGCGGA
This sequence comes from Pinus taeda, assembly GCA_000404065.3. NCBI lineage: Eukaryota > Viridiplantae > Streptophyta > Pinopsida > Pinales > Pinaceae > Pinus > Pinus taeda. The sequence goes on from APFE030990377.1 coordinate 40,690, forward strand.
AATTAAATGAGCGTGAGGTAAATTATGTGACTCATGATCTAGAGTTAGCTACCATTATTCATGCATTGAATATGTGGAGGAATTATCTCATCCACATAAAATTCACACTCATGACAGATCATGGTGGACTCAAATATTTATTTTATCAACCTAAGCTAAATACAAGAAAATTTAGGTGGTTGTCTATGCTTAGTGAATTCGACTTTGAAATTAGGTATATCAAAATAAAAGAAAACAAGCTTGCTAATGCACTCAGTGGAAGGATTCAATTGAATCACTTAGTAGTTATAAACTCTTACGAAGTGGACATGGTGGAAAGGATAAAAAATGCAGGACAACATGATGAAAAATATCAATTGAAGGAAAAGTTACCATAAGAAGGTGAGCATGAGGAATATCATCTCACAAGTGATGGCCTAGTTAGATTTAAGAACATAATCTACGTACCAAATAATGATGATTTGAATAGGATTATAATGAGAGAGTTTCATGAGAAACCATATTTTGGTCATCTTGGATATCAAAAGACTCTCACGACCATCAAAAGGTTTTATTATTGGCTTAATTTAAAGAGGGAAGCAACTTATTTTGTTTCTAATTGCATAACATGCCAACAAATGAGAGTTGAATGCAAACACCCAACAAGTTTATTACAACCCATTCCCATTCTGAAATGGAAGTGGGAAGTAATATCTATGGATTTCATCACACGATTACTGAGAACCTCCAAGAAGCATGACACCATCATGGTGGTGATTGACAAGTCGAGAAAGGTGGCTCATTTTGTAATGGTCAAATCCACCAACTGAGCAAATTAGGTAGCTTGGATTTTCATAAATGAAATTGTAAGGCTGCATGGAATTCACAAGAATATTATCTTAGATAGAGATGCCAAGATCACTTCAAAGTTTGGAAGGAGATATTCGTAGGTTTAGGGATTGAATTGCCATTCAATAAAACTTATCATCTGCAAACAGATGGACAAACAAAGAGATAAATAGAATCCTCTAGGACATGTTGAGGATGTATGTGATGCACCAACCCAAGAAGTGGGAAGAGTATCTTCCTCTTATAGAATTTTCATACAACAATGGGCACCATGAATCTATAAAAATGATCCCATTTGAAGCATTTTATGGAAGGAATTGCAATACTCCTATCAGCTGAATGATCCAATGAACAAGGTCCTTATTAGCCCTAATATGTTGAAAGAGATGGAGAAACAAATGTAGATTATAAGACATAATTTGAAGGTGGCACAAGACAGGAAAAAAAGCTATGTGAATCAACATAGGGTACATAAAGAATGCCAATTTGGGGAACATGTTTACTTGTGGATTAAACCCAAGAAAATATCCTTAAATATTGGGTCATGTGTCAAGCTAGCACCTCAGTTTTGTGGACCTTTTGAGATCCTTGAAAGTATCAGACCAGTGGCATATAGGTTGGCCTTTTCTCCATCAGTAAAAGTCCATGATGTATTCCATTTTACTTTGCTTAAAATATATGTACATGATTCTGATCATGTGATTGATTTGTCTATGGTACAAATGGAACCTGAGGTAGAGTTCCAACCAGAGCCCCTACGCATCCTAGATCGAAGGAGCATCACACTCTAGAATCGGCCAATAGAAAAAGTCAAAGTGTAGTGGAGGCACTTTGGTCCCGAGGAAGCCACTTAGGAAATGGCTGACCCAATGAGGGAAACATACCCCTTTTTTTGTTGGTTGAAGAAAACGTATATATGTAATTATAAATATTATACAGATTTATGTATATAAAGCTCCATAAATAGTATGAATTTGTTTTAAGAATATTTTTTGTATTGCATATGAACATAGAACATCGATGGTGAAGTCCCCCCAAGGGGGAGGGGTTTGTAACAACCCAACTACTTAACCTCATGTATGCAGTGTAAATAATTTTATAAAATAAATATGGGCTAAGTTAAGGGACATGAATTTTAGAGGCTAGGGATAGTTACTTTCTTAGGATTTTCAATTTACTTGCTACAAGAAAAAATGGATTGTTTGGATAGCCATTGAAGGTTGGTTTTTGTGCCTTTAATGGAATGGTGTTCAGAATTTATGGAACTACAAGAAAAGGATGAGGCCCATACTTGTTGGGAACAACTAACAAGGAAAAAGGATGAGACATTAGTGAGAAAGGGACTGCAATAATAAAGGAGACAGGGGAAGTCAACCACTATGTTGGTAGAGGAGAAAGGGGAAGTCAACCACTATGCTGATAGAGGAGAAAGGGGAAGGCAACCACTGCATTGAAGAACACATGATTGGGGAAAAGGGAATGGGGGGAATTCTATTCAAACAAAAAAAAAGAGAGAGAAAAAAAGGAAAGAGGTGGCAGAAAGGTGGGGATCATAGAGTTCAGCACCACTGTGAGTAGAGAAAGAGTAACAGAGGAGCAGTGAGGGAAGATAAAACTTTTAGTTGGAAAGGAGTCAAGGAGGAAATCACTTCCAAGTGGGGAAGAATTTTCCTCTCAAGTCCCCAGTAGCTAGAGGGTGGATATGGTGATTCTCATAAAATCCTCAAGGGATGGGGTAGAGGAATTATTCCTAGAAAATTCATGTGGGATTTCTTGATGGCTTCCTTGATGTATGTTTAATTTTTTGTGTTATGGAGTCTCCAAGTGGGTGGAGACAATGAGTCACTAGATTCCCAATACTTTTTCTACTTGCAAATTAGTTGGGGGGTGGAGGTGGAAATATCTTTGGAGCCCCTTAAGCAACTGAAGATTATGTTTCAACCCTTATGCAAAAGACCCATCATTTTCTAGAATCTAGCTTGGGAACGATAACTACAAGTGAGAATGGGTTGTAGCTATATATGGTTGGGTGGAGAGTGATAGTCCCAAACCTAGTTGCTAAAAACTTTTTAATTGTCAAATTGATCTTGATTTTCATGTGGCACCCATGTGGACTTCACATGGTGCCCATGTGGTAGATTACCCTATAGTTTTGGCAAAGATCCTCATTTTTTTGGAATCACATGCCTATGTGGCATGCTCAGGAGACACTCTTGTCTTGACTATGAAAATATAGTTGTATATATAATAATATATATATAATTATATATATAGTATTTAGCTTTGGTGTGGTTCAATAATTACATAGTATAATTCATGGTTATTGCCTACCCATGTATTGCGTGGCCCCATCATAGATTAACAACATATGAATATATGTGTGTGTGTGTTGACATATCTTGTATACCCCAACCCATATGTTACGCCTTCCAACCCTTCATGACAAACATATGTTTCACACATGATATATGTAAATATCTATGTGCCTTGTAACACATATGCCACACAACCAGTGTGTTAGTGCTTGAGATTTCACCTCAGGCTGAGAAAGGCAAATCTTCAAGGCTACATCAAACCATTTCACCTCGTAGCTAGCCCTACGAGGTATGAGAAGGCTCTCTCGGGTCAGATTCAGTAGATTTTTCAATAGGATGAATTGCACCAATTAGAATAAAGAAATCTTGCTAGTAAATTGATATAGGAAGTTTGCTTGGGGTTTAATTACATGACGGGTGAAATGGGCTGAATGGCAGATCACAGTTTGAAACAGAAAAATATAATGAACAACCACACAGATTATTAACGGAGGCGCAAAGTAGGCAAGCAATTTAACACCAAATCTAGATTTTAATGGGATGGAAAGACTGGTGAGGAGCTAAGGAGGGCAGACAATAACTCTGAATCCTCCTTAAACAGAAGAAAACATCGAATGTGAGCAAATTTATAGGAGGAGCATATAATACTATGAATTCCTACCTAATCACTTCATTTGCTCAATCAGATATGATAATGAGGTGAATGAAACACAACAATTTACATATGAGACAAAGGGAAAACCTATGCTAAATTAACATACCACATGAATCTCAGCAAACAGAGCTGTGAAATTCCATTAAATTCTCTGCCAAAAACTGTACAAGAAAGCTCTGCTACGCTCCAGCAGCTCCCAGCCTTCAGAAAACTCTCTCCTCACTAACTCTTCCAAATGAATTTTTTAATACAATAATAAAATCAAACCGCTGCCCAAAAACAGGGGCGCTGTTTTAACTATCCTTACAAAAAGTAGGAAAGGGTGTTTCCTAAACATAGAACATCGTTCTGTAAATCTTATGATAATTGGCCAGCTAAGAGATAAATCTGGAGCAAAAATCCCATGAAATCATAATTAAGGATGAAAATAGGCGAATTTGTTTATTTTGAAATCTTTGGAGCGCTGCTTAACTGAGGTTATAGATAAGAAAACGAATTTTATGCATCTGGTAACAAGTGTCTTCTGGTGACTAAAGTGAAGGGCAGGTGTCAATCCCATTTGCTGAAGCTACAGGCAATCGAATCCTGAATGCCAATTTGCAACTGCTCCCCAAATCTCTGGAAATGCGTTTCTGGATTTTATAGCTGCACCCCAAATCTCTGGAAACGCATTGGTCATTCAAATAAGGAAATCTGAAGCCATAAATAGGAAATTGAATCCTATTTTTTTGCCTATGTTTAATATTCTGTGCTTGTATCGGTCTTTATTTTTCACTTTTCATTGCCAGGTTAGATTTGCCATTTGAATAACACCGATTTTTTTCAATAAAGCTGATCCTTGAAGCGCATTTTGACAGGAGAAAATCACTACAGGTCAATGCCCAGCTATATGCCCTTCAAACACCATCTCAGCATTTCGCCACGTTCTAAGCCTTGCAGCGATCATCAATTACTCGACAGCCAGCAATCTTAGCATTCTGATCTAACAACCCAGATGCAGCCTCAAATGTCATTCCACGATCAATCATTAATGTGAACAGAGTATTTGAAGCCCCAGACATGGGATCCGCATGTACTGTCTGAGAAGATCCTTGAAACTCTATAAGGTTGGCCTTGATATCAACAATTCCTGAATCAAAATCACCTGCTTTGCGAGCATCTTACACCAAATAAAATACTCAAAAATCCGTTTTTGGATATCAGGTGCCAATCCCAAAATGCGATTCAAGACACGACCATCATCATCTTTACCAGTTCCTTCAAGTATTGCATCCCTAATGATTCCAACTGATATCAATACTGCCTTTGCCAAACTATGAAATTCTTGAATTTTCTCACGCTCCCCAACTTAGCATTTCGGAGGTAAAACAAGTTGATCACTCTGCTCAATGATAGCTTGCCCAGCTCTAGATTGAATGGACTTCAGATGCATTCACCAAAAACTTAGCCAGCACCCCTAAACTGAACAGCAGAAAATTCCAATTCAATAGGCATAAACAAAAAGAGAACCTACCCCGCATCAAAGTAACTCAACCCCGCATCAAAGTAACTCGATCCGTTTCTCTCCAGATCCTGTCAGAACTTTTCAATCCCCTTTTGAATGCCAGCCATTCTAAGGAAACTTGAGGGATTCAAACTCTGGACCTTGTGGAAGTTTTTTAATTATTTTGGAGATGGAGATAGAAGGGTTATCGGTGGTGTGCGCAGGGCTTAGCTGCGCGTCTCAAGATGCTGATGGCAAGCGAAATGAGTATATAAAGAGTGAAAACTGTTTAGAGAACTTGAAGGACTTGCAGTGATTTCTTCGCAGAGACCACCCACAAACCAGAGATGTGTTTAAACAGCTTAGCAAGTGGAATACAGTGTCTCAGGACTTGATACCCATCATTGAACAATATCGAAACGAGACTGAACTTGTAATGAACACTGTGAAGGTTATAGTTTTCCTCACTATGCCCATTGATCCTTCCTCTGATGACATCTCATTACAAATGGAGTACCTTTGGAGCTTCAAGGCTTCGTTTTCAATTTGTAATTTTGTTGTGTGTCTTAAGTTTTAACCTGGCACATGCATTTGATAGCTGCTGAGAGGTAGCCTGGATGGCTCCATTGTTGGCATATACTTACACTGACACATTATAATCATACTTAAGTTCTTCCCCAAGTTCTATGTCGCGGCATGGATACATACCCATTCGATAAATTCTAGTATCTAAAGTCTCTGTGTAAACCCTGTAAATTAATAAATTTCCTGTACAATTGTAGTTGAAAAAGTGTGCCAAATTTGACATTCTAAAAATGTCGATAACCAATTGATCCTCTTCAGCAACACTTGGATGATCCATACTGAAAAGATATTTGAGGCTATGTTCATCACACATTTGAGCATGTTCCAGGGCTTCATTCTGAGATAGCACCTCTCCAACATATTCAATAACAAACTTTCCCCTTGGGATTTGTTCAATCAAACACTTTGCTCCACAAGGGCACTAATGAACTTTCCATGGAAATATTTCGCCTATGAAACCACCTCTTTTGGGATTTGAAAGCGGATTCCTACATTTGAGACTTCTGCTGCCAACATCATGATCAATAACGCTGCTACTTGAGGTTGATCCAAACCTAAATCTTCATTTGAATATGCTGTTATCTGTTGTACAAATTCATTCGCAGAGCACAAGATATATGTGCCATGGCTTTTGCCCATGCAATACATAACAGAGATAATATCTTGCTCATCCTGAGGATGCTTGTCCAGATTAGTCATAAGAGCTTCAATTGTCATTTAAACATAGATATGTTGGGTAGCTTTATTCGACCAAGAAGTTTCCTTGCTGCAGAACGTAATCAGAGTTGATGTCATCGAACATACCAAGAAACATATGCATGTGTTTTTCCTGCACTGTCGAACTGTTACATGAGCCATGTGTAGCAAACCATGCAAGGTATGCATGCGAACCTTCGTAGAATCATCATTCAACATATCCATCAAATAAGTCCAGTGCATTATCAGCAAATTTCTTAGAGAATCCACTGAGCCTTATCAAATTGTCAATGGTAGCTATACGAACCTCTGAGAATTCATCTTCAATCATCGCTAAAAGTGAGAAGATCTAATCCTTTGCCATGGCATGCTAGGTCTCTATCACCCTCAGGAGTTCCACTAGAGAAGTTATTTGATACCCTCTTCGCTGCTTGCCCCAAAATCTTCTTATTCAAAGCTTGAAGCAACACACTTTCAGATAAGGGACACATTCTTCCAAGAGCATAAAGAGTTTCACTTCTTACTTTGATATTCATATCCCTTGAGATAGTACACAACTGGAGAAATGCCTCATTTATTTGGTTTGTGCGTTGTCCTTCCTCTACTTGGTGACTTGGTGTAGAGGCAAGCAGCTAGGCTTTGAGAACAGTAGCCACCTTGCCAAGGTCACATTAGCAACAACTCTGTTTACCAGAAATGATCAAATGCAGGGATTGCTGATGATGTTTTGAATTTTGCTTGTGCAGATAGGAGCTTTGAAGTCGCTGCTACCTTTTGAAGAGCTGGAGCATAAATTACATCATTTAAAACAATACATTATGATTTCTTCTTCAAAACAGGGTTTTGAAGAAGAATCAATCTCTGACATGAGACGGAGTCTAACATCGGCTCCATTTGGGATGGCAGCTGCAGCTTCCTGGAGGTGCCAAGAACCGCAGAACTTTGGGAGAGCAGACAGTGCCTCCACCATTGGGCAATGGAGTCCATTTTACATAAATCAACACAACTGAAGACTTATTTTCACACTGAAACTGAACTCAAAGAAACTAAAGCCAACTGAAACAAGATGCTGCCCTTATGGCTGCTTATTTATTTACAAAACCTACTCTAATCTGCTATACAAACACTAGATCAGGTAATCCTAAAATGCCAAATTAGCCATTTAATTAAACCTGAAAATGATCCTGCTTGAGAATGCTGCCACGAAGTCACAGACGCAATTACTGGTAGCCCTTCATGCAAGTAATGACCCTGGTCACGGAAAAGACAGCCTGATTTGTCCATCAAACTGAAAAACATGTTCATATATGCCGCAATAGGATCACGGAAGCCAGACTCTGTTGGCTGCCCCAACTCTGCAAGACATACTTCCAGCTGCACATTATCAATATAAACCTCTATAGGCAAGTCTATGACTTCTTGTTGCGATGGAGGAAGGATTTCCAAAAA
>APFE030990381.1:0-12174 GCA_000404065.3 Pinus taeda
GTTCAGGAGTGTATGGTGTAGTAGTATCCCTCTTAATGCCAACCTCTTTAAAAAAGTCATGAAACTCATTAGGTTCATATTCAATCCCATTATCAGTCCTTAAGATCTTGATCTTCTTTTCGGTTTGATTCTCGATCAAGGCTTTGAAGTGTCAAAGCCAGGAGAACACTTCATCCTTCCTTTTCAAGAAGCATATCCAAGTCTTACGAGAATAGTCATCTGTAAGAAGGTGGTAATATGAATATCCTCCCAAGGAGTTCACAGGCATCATACCAGATATGTCTGAGTGAACTAACTACAATATATCGGAGGTCTTGCTTTGGCTTGAGGGGAATGGTCCCCTTTTTAACTTTCCTTCGGCACATCTAGGACATACACCTTCTTGCTCTATTCTGAACTCGGGCATTCTAGTCACCATTTTTCTTACATTAGGTAGAGATTTATAATGAAGATGAGCAAACGTCCAATGCCATAGTTTGGACTGAAGAGATGTGTCACAAGACATGACACCTAGCGGACTTCCTCCGACTTTATAATGAATCAACTCGAAACCCAAGAGTGAAGGCATCTTTAATATTGTTTTTCCATACACGTACCTTCCCATCGCTGAAAACCAGCCTTATACTTTTCTGTATATTCTTCGGTCATGGCATCCTTCCATACTTGATGCTTGACAACATCTAAGAATGATGAAGGCTCATTTTGAATGATCATGCTCATGATGGTTAGGTATCCATGATACCTGTTTGGTTTCTTACTTTCACGAAAGGTTCCTCGGGGTGCAGTGTGTCCTTTAGCATCATCAAGTTTCCCCCTAAGCCATGAAGGCCTCTTCCTAGGAGAGGAAGGCTCAGGTGGAGGAGGATCAATAGGATCCATGGGTTCTTCCACATCGGTCATTGTTACATCATCTTTTACTTTCGGTTCCCTGGTGTCAGCTTCTTGAGAGCTCCTCATAGTAGGAAGATTGTTCACCTTGCTGAGAGCCATATCTTCATCAAAGGTGACATCATGACTAATCACGACTTCCCTTTGACCGACTACATAGATTCTATAACCCTTAGTATTTTAATTATAACCCATGAAGATTCCTTTCTTTCTAGATGCACCCAATTTATTCCTTTTCTCTTTTGGCACATGAAAATATACAGGGCTTCCAAAAATTCTAGAATGAGATACATCAGGTTTCTTATCGGCGAACATTTCTTCAGGGGTTTTGGAACCCAATGCTTGATGGGGGCATCGGTTTTGTACATATACGACGATGTTTGCAGCTTCGGCCCATAGAAACTTCGGAAGTCTTTGGTCATGAAGCATAGCACGGACAGCTTCCATAATCGTACGGTTCTTCCTTTCTGCCACACCATTCTGTTCAAGAGTGTATGGTGTAGTAGTATCCCTCTTAATGCCAGCCTCTTTAAAAAAGTCATGAAACTCATTAGGTTCATATTCAATCCCATTATCAGTCCTTAAGATCTTGATCTTCTTTTCGGTTTGATTCTCGATCAAGGCTTTGAAGTGTCAAAGCCAGGAGAACACTTCATCCTTCCTTTTCAAGAAGCATATCCAAGTCTTACGAGAATAGTCATCTGTAAGAAGGTGGTAATATGAATATCCTCCCAAGGAGTTCACAGGCATCATACCAGATATGTCTGAGTGAACTAACTACAATATATCGGAGGTCTTGCTTTGGCTTGAGGGGAATGGTCCCCTTTTTAACTTTCCTTCGGCACATCTAGGACATACACCTTCTTGCTCTATTCTGAACTCGGGCATTCTAGTCACCATTTTTCTTACATTAGGTAGAGATTTATAATGAAGATGAGCAAACGTCCAATGCCATAGTTTGGACTGAAGAGATGTGTCACAAGACATGACACCTAGCGGACTTCCTCCGACTTTATAATGAATCAACTCGAAACCCAAGAGTGAAGGCATCTTTAATATATTTTTTCCATACACGTACCTTCCCATCGCTGAAAACCAGCCTTATACTTTTCTGTATATTCTTCGGTCATGGCATCCTTCCATACTTGATGCTTGACAACATCTAAGAATGATGAAGGCTCATTTTGAATGATCATGCTCATGATGGTTAGGTATCCATGATACCTGTTTGGTTTCTTACTTTCACGGAAGGTTCCTCGGGGTGCAGTGTGTCCTTTAGCATCATCAAGTTTCCCCCTAATCCATGAAGGCCTCTTCCTAGGAGAGGAAGGCTCAGGTGGAGGAGGATCAATAGGATCCATGGGTTCTTCCACATCGGTCATTGTTACATCATCTTTTACTTTCGGTTCCCTGGTGTCAGCTTCTTGAGAGCTCCTCATAGTAGGAAGATTTTTCACCTTGCTGAGAGCCATATCTTCATCAAAGGTGACATCATGACTAATCACGACTTCCCTTTGACCGACTACATAGATTCTATAGCCCTTAGTATTTTAACTATAGCCCATGAAGATTCCTTTCTTTCTAGATGCACCCAATTTATTCCTTTTCTCTTTTGGCACATGAAAATATACAGGGCTTCCAAAAATTCTAGAATGAGATACATCAGGTTTCTTATCGGCGAACATTTCTTCAGGGGTTTTGGAACCCAATGCTTGATGGGGGCATCGGTTTGTACATATACGACGATGTTTGCAACTTCGGCCCATAGAAACTTCGGAAGTCTTTGGTCATGAAGCATAGCATGGACAGCTTCCATAATCGTACGGTTCTTCCTTTCTGCCACACCATTCCGTTCAGGAGTGTATGGTGTAGTAGTATCCCTCTTAATGCCAACCTCTTTAAAAAAGTCATGAAACTCATTAGGTTCATATTCAATCCCATTATCAGTCCTTAAGATCTTGATCTTCTTTTCGGTTTGATTCTCGATCAAGGCTTTGAAGTGTCAAAGCCAGGAGAACACTTCATCCTTCTTTTTCAAGAAGCATATCCAAGTCTTATGAGAATAGTCATCTGTAAGAAGGTGGTAATATGAATATCCTCCCAAGGAGTTCACAGGCATCATACCAGATATGTCTGAGTGAGCTAACTACAATATATCGGAGGTCTTGCTTTGGCTTGAGGGGAATGGTCCCCTTTTTAACTTTCCTTCGGCACACTAGGACATACACCTTCTTGCTCTATTCTGAACTCGGGCATTCTAGTCACCATTTTTCTTACATTAGGTAGAGATTTATAATGAAGATGAGAAAACGTCCAATGCCATAGTTTGGACTGAAGAGATGTGTCACAAGACATGACACCTAGCGGACTTCCTCCGACTTTATAATGAATCAACTCGAAACCCAAGAGTGAAGGCATCTTTAATATTGTTTTTCCATACACGTACCTTCCCATCGCTGAAAACCACCTTGTAGCCTTTGTCTTCCATTGCTGAAATGGACACCAAGTTCCAACTTCCTTTTGAGATCAGGTACATATAATACATCCAGTCTATCATAGATTTCCTTGGAGGTGTTCAGTTTAGAAACATAGGCCACCAAGCGCTTGTCGATTGAGTCCCGAATGATCTTCTTTGCTTTGACTTCTCCAGATTTCCATTTGTTCCTGGAAGTAGCGGATGCATTTGATGGAGGCTCAACAATATTTCCTCTCACATGGTCCAACACTTCTTGATCTTCTAAAGTCAAATCAAGAGACATCTTCCATCCATGATAGTCAGACTTTTCACGGAGCTTGTCTTTGGCGGGGAAGAGTGTTGAGGACCCCATAGTTCTTTTTTTTTTTAGATAGCCTTGCCAACCTTCTCTTCGGTGATTTCTCTTACTCTTGCTTGGGCTTTGTCTTCACCTCAGCTCTTATACCATGTTAAATTATGGTATGTTCTATGCTTATAGCAGTTTACTTATCTTTCTTATTATTATCCACAGATTAGCAATCACATGTACATAAGTAAAGTGTACATAGAACATTAAACGATCAACAGAAAACAAGCCAAGACAAGAGACACAAGATGTGGCAGCTAGCCAGAGACAAACCCCAATATGGGGAAACCCTTTGATCAAATATTCCTTTATCTTTAATAATTTAGCAGAGAAAAATAGTACAAAAATCTGATTTATATCAACAGCAGCAAACCCTAGATCAGCGGCATCAGCATTAGCAGCATCAACATTATCGGCATCAGTATCATCAACATCAGCGGCATCAGTATCATCGACATCAACATCATCGTCATTAGCCCTAAACTAGGGCAGTCAATATCTTCCAAACCGAAGTTCAAATCACCTTGATTCCTGTGCCAAAATTTGTGGATTTCCAAGGAGAGTCAGCTTCACCTACTGCGCAGTCAGGAGAGAGAGAATGCTGGTCAACGATAGTCAAAATTCCAATCTGCAGTTTGTAAACCCTTAGAAAATTGCGTCCTTCCTTCCCACGTGTGAGAGAGAGACCTATCTGTGCAGGAGAGAGAGAGAGAGAGAGAGAGAGAGACTCTTTTCTGCGCAAGAGAGAGAGAGAGACTCTTTTCTACGCAGAAAAGAGAGAGATGGATGAGAAGTGTGTGTCCAAATGAGGAGGAGACATCTTGTATTTATATGCAAACATTGATGATGAATAGATGTGTCTGTTAGGCTTTTGAGCCTACATAAGTTGCTAGCCGATTTTGACAATTTGTCCATAATCAAAATAAATTCATATCTCCATAAATACTTATCAGAATCGAATGATCTTTAGATCAATCCTACACCTCTCAATGAGAGGAATCTAGATAAAATATTTTCAACCATGAATAAGGTGATCCTCATGGAGTTTGGCCCTAGTTTCCAATTTTAACAGTTGTTGAAATGCCTGACAATCACAACATAAATTCTAGTGAAAGTGACCAGTCATTGGGAACAATTATAGTTATTGCATTTAAGTGAACTGAGCTTGAATGTAATGGGTTATTCAATACTTTAAATAAGGATACCCTTCCAAAATCATGGTCTTGATCTCGCAATGGTGTTTCCTCCTTAGGTAGGAGTGGCTAAAGGACAACCCTATTAGGTGTTTCCAGCACATAAAGGGAAGTAACATTTCCTCAATCCACCTTTCAATTGATAAGTGTTAGTGAAATGATGGTACAAAGGAGAGAAGTCTTCATGGGCAAGTGCCATGGTAAAAGGGACCAATATGATGGGGATTAACATCCTAAGTGTATAGATGTGAGGAGGAAGCAATTATGGATGCTTAAGCTACCAACTCGGCCCTTTGATTTCCCACCCCTCTTGTGTGCCTTTTAATTTTGCTTGATTTTTCTTTGTATTTATGCTCATAGCTCAAAGGGTTAGAGGTTGCTTTGAATGATGTATAGTAGTTGTATTACCCTTTAAGGATGATTCCTTTCATTGGTCTGGGACATGCAAGGGTTCTTTTTCATGATGCAATGAGCAATATGTGCTCAGGCACCAGGTGATGGCCATAATGAGTGAGGTAGAGCTCATGCTAGGTTTTTTCCCACGTGCTAATGTGTATGTCTCGACGATATTTTCTATTGTGATAATCTTTTCATATTATTTTTTTGCCATGCTATGCTCTTTCTTTTTCTTTTGGCTGCATCAACCTCCCAGGGCAAATTTTTTGGCCCTACCTAGGTATGAGGATGTATGTGTGGCAAATCCCGAAGAACCAATAGTCAGTTAAACCCGAAGAATGGATGTGAGATAAGGGCCTATAATGTACAATGGAAAGTGGTAAGTATGGAATGGGGATAGATGGAACTACACTATCTCAGTAAGGACTTCTCAAGTAGTGCCCCTCTTATACCAATTGGGCCACTAGGGAAGGTCCCACTAGACTAGGGTCGAAGATTAACCCCCCATTTAAGGTGAAGGAACAAGATCATGGTCAAAACCCCTTTTCTTCTAGGTCACCCCATAATCCATATCATAAGCACCTGATTGCAAAATTAATAAAGTAACTTTTGATTAGAAGCCCATCTTCTTCCATGTGCTCTTGCCAGATGGGCGAGAAGCATAAGGCTAATGTAGGTGGCAGAGATATAATGGCACATCATCAACTAGTGGTGGCTATTAGGGGCTGCATCGATTGCTTGCTGGATGTGAAAAATGGGAGACAAATTTTCTCCTATAGGGTTACCCATTTTGCTAGATAACAAGGTACATGCCCTCTACTTTTCCTGTCATTCTAAATGTTTTGGAGAATAATTGGAGGGTCTTCAGGATCTATTTCAAGGTTCAAATCCTTCTTAACCTGCCATCTTCAGGGCTCAAGCTTGGCCAATTCCAAATAGGCACTTGTGCATTAATTTTAGCGAAAATGTTTCCCATGTCAACGTCCAAACATACATTAGGAGCATGAGTGGTGGGCTTAGGGATTCCCTTAGGGGAGGGGGTCGTGCTAGTTTTGTAGCATCAGACAAGTGTTCTAGTCTTGACTTTGGTCAAAGAGGCTAAAAAACACAAGAGCTCTAGAACCCAGAAAAAGTTTCAAGAGAAAAACACCTAGAGATGACTCAATTAAGTTAATTAATCAATAATTAAATATTTCCAAAGTCTAACATAGGAAAAGTGATTAATTAACAGGAATTAATTGATAAAGGTGAGATTTCTCTAGAAACTCACATGGATCAACTCAGAAATGATCTTAGTCATTGATGAGGATTTAATCATGGTCATTGGTGAGCCAAAGAGAGATTATACGAAGAGGTTGATAGGGTTGGAAAAAACACACTAGACAAATCGATTTTGCTTGGAAAATCAAGCTATCCAACAACAACAACTGAGCAGGGAAGAGGAGTTCGAGAAAGAGGGGAAGCAAATCCAGTGAAGGGCAGAGACAGTGATTCCAGAGGAGTTTCCAGTTCTAGAGATGCAACAGCAAGTGACAGGAGTATTCCATTATGATGTCGCGTAAAGGCTTCAATGAGCAATTCAATTTAGCTGAGAGGGAGGTCAATTGAGCTTCCAGACCTCAAGATAATTTTCCAGAGCGCTGAAGAGTTACTTCCAACAACAAATTCAGGCATGATGGCTTGATCTATGGCTAATATGAGTTACATGTGTGATGGTTTGCACAGAAGGGCCTGCACAAGGGTTGGACGACCAATTTTTCAGAGGGGGCCAAAGGCTAGGATTGCTTGTGGAGAGAGAGAATTTCCTCTCTAATGTTTTTATTAGATATTTGATGATTGGATAGCCATTTGGGCATCCATAGATTTTATTTAGATTTTCACTGCTACAGAATAATAAACACTCACCTGTTGCATTAGTTTTCCCACATTGGGGTTTTCCGGGGAAAATTGTCTAAGAATAATTGTCATTTTTATTGTATGTGCTAGTATTTTCTCATTTTCTAGCATTTTATTTTTTGTGACATTTTTATGGTGAAAATTGCAATTGTGTATTTTATTTTATTTTTATCATAGAAAATAAATCACACTTAATTTAATTAGTTAGAAGAATAATTTCCAGGTGTTGCAATAGATTAGAAAATTACACAAGTGGCTTATCCTTCCTTTGGAGGGAAAAGCTAGAACTTGAGCTTGCTTCGTTCTAGCCATTATTCTTTCTTGAATAATATAAACCCTTGAACCTTTCTCCTTCCTCAACAACCATGATAGGATCATTCTGATCACTAAGGTCTTCATTATCACTTTCTTCACACTACTCTTGGAAGTAGGAATCTCCAAGCAAGATATTGAAGGGATCATTATCATTTACCATGTTTAAGTGCTCCAGAGATTCTTCCTCCTCTACTTGATTATAAGGGCATTCCTAAAGAGAATGGGACTCATTACAAGTTTGGCACCAAGGGGTTCCTTCTTGGCAAACCATGTTAGTTGGGGCCAAGGTGTTTGGAAAACTCTAATGAGATGCATTGCCACTAGTAAAAGCATTTTTCTTGGGAGGCCTTTTCTTTCCCCTTTCCCATTCTAGCATTGCCAACTTATGCATCATAGTTATTTTCCCTTGCATGATTTCAAAAGTAACCTTATCAAACTTTTGGGAAAATGCTTGCGATGCAAGATCAATTTGCGCACTAGCCTTAAACCTTTGTTTCAACTTTAGCCCTAGGCTAGTCCCTAAGATTTTAACTTCTTCAAAGTTTTTTTGATTTTTATCCCTTAGGGCATATGACATGTCCTTGGTGTGGATTGATAAATATATCATGTATAGTATCATCAATTTTTTTATACATGCTAGGGACATCCTTGAGTAGGTTATGAAATCTTTGTATAAATTTTTTCACATTCTCATTCTCAATTTTCCTAGCATCCTGGAATTTGTCAAGAAGCATTAAGCCTTCTTTAACTTTGATCCATCTTCTATCAAAGGTTGGTGAAAGGTATCCCAGTCAGTGATATTACCTTGAGTTAGACTAAAATAGCAATCCCTAGCACTTCCTTCTAAGGTTAATGCAAAAAGCATCATCACCACATCTTCATCCATGACCATCTTAGCATTGACAGCCCAATAAAACTCACTCATATGTTTTTCTGGAGTGATAGCATTGGTTCCATTGAATTTGCTTAACCACTCATACTTCTCAGTTAGTCAAATGGGAGCATCAGGGAATTTGCTTACATCTAATGGGTTGAATGTTGTTATGAGCCATGGTTTCTTCATGGTGTCAGGGGTAGTGTTATCCATGAATAGGCTCCCAACCACAAGAATCCTTGGACCTGCAAGTGATGTGGTTCCATCAGTTGTTTTCTGAGTAGTAGTCCTCCCCAATAATAGCACCATAAATGTTGCCTTAAAATATAGCTGGTCTTATGAGTTGCCTCATAAGAAAAATCCAAACCAAGGCACAAGAATGAGGTGGATGCCATTGTCACCTCAACAATCCACCTCCTTCTCTTTAATGGAATTTCACCACATGGGAGGCTTCCCCATTTAGGTCACCTCAAGGATATTCTTGGTAGCATCAAAGGTGGCAATTGAATAATCTTACCCAAGATAATCAGGCTAAGGACAAGGTTCACTTCTATTAGACAAGGAATAACGTACCTTAGAAGCATCCTGTAAAGGGACTTGTAGCCTAGGGTATTTTGTGTATGATTCAAGAGTAGCACAATTAGGCATAAAAGGAGAGAGAAAATGTTTTCCATAGGGATATAAACAACAACTTGATCCACAAACCTCCAATTGACACTATGTTGAAGCCTTAGTGCAGAATTAGGGTTTGTCTATCACTAAAATTTCCTAGGGTTGATGACGTTAGCTCTAAGGAGGGACTTTCAACCATGAAAATTGCTAGATTTTGGTGTTTTAAGTATCAACAAGGTAGAACGACCTCCAACTAGTCTAAATCCATGCACTAGTTGAATTCAACCTCAAACCCTAACATTAATGTCTTGCCTTGAAGGGCTGAAATTTTAGGAGGGTAAAACGATAAGTTTTTATGGTTTTTTATGATCAATATAGAGGCTAGGGCCTTCAATCTACTTGGGTGATGGAGTCTTAAGGGAATTTATCCACTGAAATATCAAATTCTTGAAGGGGGAAAAGCCTAGGTTTTCACTTGCTAACCCCACTATCACTTTAAGCAAGGATAAATCAACTAGAGAAAAGCTCTCTAGGAGGTTCTGTATGGAAGTTCAAGGATAATTTAAAGCATGAAAAAATAACCAAGTATTTCATATAAACATAAGAATTTAGACATGGAAAATAGAAAAACCTAGCAACATTACATGCAATAGTTATGAAAGATATTCAATAATATGGTACTCACAATATATCCAAGAAACTAACCATGTTTACCCAAAAACGATGTCTCCATAACAAGCACTAGTTTCCAGTTGCCAGATATCCACAAACCATCCAATCTTCATGAAGTAGCAAAGTGTATCAAGCTAGGCTAAAATATCTAAAAGAGGTTGAGTTCCCCACAAGTGATGATGAACAAATGAATGAGGCAACCTTTTATTTATATTTAATTTCCTTTTTCAAGAACAGGAGACCAACTAACTGCTTTAATTATTTAATTTCATTTCTAAAGTGATATTGAGTAGTTAAATTAATAAAAGTGATTATTAAGTAACTTAAAAATTAATTAAAGAATAAAATTTATACTAATATCACTTTATTAAAAGAAGGAAAAGTGTTGTTTGTTCCATGACACTTAAGAATTAGACTTGTATTTAAGATCATGATCACAAACCCACTCAAATGCCACAACACTACTACTTTGCACAACAGATTACATATAGCTGCAAACCAATCTCATGCGCATGAAATTTTTTAACTCACAACTTGTTATATTAAAAAATTTAATACAACAATCTTAGGGCTCTCGTACCAGGGATCGTGGCCCTTACATACAACCCTAATACAATGACCCAACTAGGGCTTGGTGTCAACTATGACCACCAATCTTTCCTAAACAAGATACATTTGACATACTTGTTGAAGGAGCACTCTATTGAGCCCTTTCAGTCCATATACCTTGAACACATATGGATGGTACTTTGCCTTCCCTTCTGATGATCACCGCAACATCAAAAACCTCAGTATGCTTGCATCTCCAACCATCCAAGCCATTATCAATCTTCTAAATGCCTCTAGAATGATTGACATAGGCTCATCAAACTGCCATCTGACAACGCTCTTGCTCCACAAGATGTCTGCTCTTTGGGACTTTAATGTCTACCCTCTAACAATGTCCTATGCTTCTCCAAAGGATCACGTTCTTAGGGTCTTCCAAATCTTCCCACTATCCATCTCCTTGCTGCTCCAAAGGTGACAAAGCTTAGGGCTCAATAATTTTCCCTCTTGTTGTCTCTTGGCTGCTTTAGGAATGAAAAACCTAGGGCTTGCACAATCATCACTCTTATCACTAAGATGCCTCCTACATTCATTGAACTAGGACACAACAAGCTTGCCCTCAAACCATCACTCAGTTTCTCCAACATGGTAAAACTTAAGGAAAGGATGGACTACCCTCACACAGTGACAAATAAACTCCTTTTAATTGTAATTAGGGCTACTTACTCAGCCACTAATAGTTCACAAAGACAATGTACATAGGCTGCCATGAAATATTGTTCATACCTAGAACAAACCCTCCACATCAGCTCCAAACTCTTCACTTCATGACTATCAACACAACCGCACTTTTGTTCAGTACCTTGAGTAAGAAACTCATCCTAACATAACCTAAGCCTTTGTGATCCTAACATAGCTAACAAATCTAGGCTTTTAAGCCTCCCTAGGATGACTCGATGTCCCATACTCCATGTGCTAAATAGAGATACATAACCAAACTTTTGTGCTATCACCATGGTGGTTGTCTTGCATAGAAGATTCCCTATAACTAGGGCACGTAAACCTCTGCCCTAAGCCCTTAGGAAAAACCCTCCATAACCTAGCAACCATCACTAAAAGACAAGTCAACCTTACCTTGAACAGAGGTCTAATCCACCCTCACAAGATCTTGGTTCTATGGCAAAAGGACTGAGATTTTTCATCCCTCTTTAGGGCACCTACAACAGCTCCACGTCACCCTAACTCAACGTCAAAATCTCCTGCAACAACATCACATATCTCAGAAATGGCACATTCTTTATTCTTTGTGTCTCCTAAAACCCTCGACCTTGCATTACAAGACTTCTACAAGGAAGTCTGTGTAATATTTTATTTACGGTACTGGACCAGCCAACATTCAAGGGATCTCCCTGGTATGAAGTCCCAACTAGACCTCATACTATTTGGTGTAGGAGTCCCATCCAGAATACGACTCGGTTGCCAAATCAGTGGGTCTTAATTATATGCCTTGGCTACAATAACACATAGAGTGGTGTATTGTGACTTTGGCGGGTACAAGTGTGTGAATTTGGTGGGTACAATTGTGTGACTTTGCGGAAAGTCAAGTGCAATGCATGAAGGTTCTAAAACATGATGTGAAAGTGAGTGAGCCCCTTAGAAGCCTGCAATGTTCCATGGGAACACGTCCCCCAGGGTAGGGGACACGCTTCCTCACTCCCTCACACTCGCGAGACAAGGAAACTCCAGGGTAAACTTTTCTCCATGCCCCCTTTTTTGGAAAACTTGGGGAAACTCTAGGGGGGCATTTTTCTGATGACGAAATGTGTCTCTCTTGTGGGGCGGACGAGGGGATGTAGGGGGTGTTAGTGTCAGTCTTTTCAGCCTTCCTCCAGTGATCAAATATGCTCTTACAAAGTGATTTTGAAGTGTCAAGGTCAAATTTTGTCATTTCAAAGAGTTT
>APFE030990381.1:12532-79829 GCA_000404065.3 Pinus taeda
ATTTTCCTAATAAAGTATTGATTTGCAAATGATGAGAGATGATATGGCATGTTTGACATTGTGTGATTATTTCCTTCAAAGTTCCCTGTTTTTTGTATATATTTTCCCTTTCCTTATATAAACTCCTTCCCATAACGTTTTCGTCATGAGTTTTCCCCTTGAAAACAACATACTTCTAAGCATTTTGTAGGTAGGGCAGCAGTCATCTTTGCCTATTTGTTCCACCTTGCTCAATAACATCATGTCAACCACTGAGACTAATGAGCAAGGTGATGACCGATCTTCATCCACGGAGGTTGAGACACAGCTGAGGCCTCGTAAGGGTGGCCTCACTCATCATGGTACTGATCAGCATTAATCTAGTATCAAAATCTGAAAATTTTGAAAATTTTGGAGCATTTAGCCAATTTTTGGTAAAATTACAGGTTTTTCCCGTGTCATGTCCGTGTCCCGAGCGCGGATGTTTTGAAGGACTGCTCGGAATTTTGAAAACATGGAATTTTTGGAAAGGGCATGCAAAGAGAAAAATTACCAATACTTGGGAGAAGCTTGATTTTGAGATTTGAGCCTCCAAAAGCTCAAAATACATCAAAAAAATGACTTTCTGCCCACTTTTTGAGTTGCAGAAAGTGACCTTGGGAGAAATGGTTTTTAAGGGGGCAAAACAACTCCAAATTCAGAAATTCCACTTGGGATGGAAATTAGACAGACCAAGCGTTCCAATGAGCCATCTTGCACTTGATTTGGACCAGTGGAACCCACTCAAAAGTTGCTGCAAAGGTGCGCGGACGTGAGAGCCAGGGGGCGCGGATGTGAGAGCTAACTTTGCCGAAATTGACTTTTTTGGTCAAAAAACACTGTTTTGACTATGGTTGATTATTTTTACTTGTAGATGATGGATAAATGTAATATTTTCATGGCACTTTGATAGATTTTACCTCTCTTTACTCTTCTAGAAGCTTCCTTGATGTAAAAAGTGAATAATTAATGCATGAATCAGTTAGCTAAGTAATAGAGGCAAGTTGTTGAGCTGCCTATTATCTAGTGCTTAGTTTGGAATTAGTTCAAACTGCTCCTAGAAGGATGAGCTCGACCCCTAGAGGCAAGGGAAGAGGTTAGCTTGCCTATATTATGTGTTTTCTTAGTCATTTTGAAGGGTTGGAAGGTTGGACTCTTGTGGGAGAAAGTTTCATTGTATATTGTACATCTATCTTTGCAATTTCAAGAGGAAGAAGGCCAGGGTTTTGCAGACATCCTTGTGGATTCTTGTGGATTGTAGTGTTGATGGTGTGTTCTCTACATGTTCTTGTAAGTTTGTTTATGTATTCTACATCTCTCTTTTGCTTCTATTTGGACAGATGAAGTGGTAAAGTTTGAATACATGCTTTGACATGCTCAGCTTTTTAGTTTGTTCAAAATTTATGTTTTCTGCTATCTAGAGAGGATTCAAATGGTTGTTTGCCCTCTTTAGCTCCTTCTCTATCATCCCTGATCATCCATCTCAGATTAAGGCATCAGCGCTCACTCCTACCTTGCCCCAAAGATCCCCCTGCAAAAACTGTGCTCAATCCCCGCACCCTGAATTGCACTCCCTCCAATTTCCACCAAAAATCCAAAAATATTTAAATCAACCCCCCTTATCAAATTACTAGCCTAATATCTTTGATCCTAATTGGTCAGCTTATCATATTGAAAGATCTACCGAATCTGACCCGAGAGAGCCTTCTCATACCTCGTAGGGCTAGCTACGAGGTGAAATGGTTTGATGTAGCCTTGAGAGTTTGTCTATCTCAGCCTAGGTGAATTCCAAGCGCTAACAGGTTCTTTGGAATACATGTGTCTAAGCCTCCGTGTAAAATTTGAGACCTAGAGCACATCCGATGCTACCAAAAATCAACATGGATTAGAGCAAAATTCTTTATGTGAAAGGAGCAACATACCATAACAAAGCCTTCAAAGGATTACTTGATACCTAGGGTTTCAAAATATAGCTTAATAAAGGTGTATCTAGGCATGCAAGCAGAAGGAAAAGTTTTACTTAAAGATGATATCAATAATAGGAGATGGTAAAGCTTCAAATAAGCCCTAAGTTGAAGACTTGTATAAGATTAGGGTTTATTAGGGCACTAATTGCCTAGAGTTGATGACGTCAGCTCTAATGAGGCAATTTTCACCATGAAACAAGCTATATTTTGTAATATTCCTAATTGGCAAATAACAGTAAATACCGAAAACATGAACTAGGAACAACAATTAAAATTAAAGTCCAAGCACCCAATCAGAACACCATAGAAAATAAGCAGAATAATTAAGCCATTTTATTCATCAATGGGAATTTGAGTACATAATGAGTAAGAACTATGGAACCTAGGTTTTCTATGCAAGCTATATGCAAACCCTAGGTGAAATCTCGCTAACTCAACTACTGAAATGGATCCAAATTGATAATGCACTGCCTATGAAGTTTGCTATAGGCTGCCAAATGGCACTGGAAGTTCTGCTCAAAATAATGCCATGAATGCGCTGAAATTGTAGACAGAAGCTCCTCTCCTCAAACCCGAAACTGTCTAGAAAAAGTTTGGCCTATCCCCAAGCCAAAATCGAACCCACAAAGTGATGCAAATTCCACTACTATAAGAATGAGGATTTCAAGCGCGAATATCGCCTGAAAATTTCTAGAAAATTAGCTAGAGACTCCTCTCAATAATCCCACAAAAACCCAAAAAGGGTTTGGGCTGAATCCACCGAGCCCTGGTGACCCCCAACAAGTGCAAATTGCCCAATTTGTCCAGAAAACACCCCACAATGTTGATACTGTTGAATTAAGCCTAAATACACAACTTTAAATCTCTCCCAACTCTGGCTAAATTCTCCCTTGAGGTATACCTCCAATCTTCGGCCCTTATCTCTCCTCAACCTCTATTCCTCTAGCCCTTGCGCAACCCTACTTGGAGACCCCTACATGGTTCCAGAAATGTAGAATTTTGGCCCCAAGAATTCCCTCAAACTCAGCCTTACTAATCACCACAAAATCTTTAGATAAAATAATGGAAAACACCGGCGAATCCTCCGATGTTCTGCTCCTTCTTAACTGATCTCCCCACAAGTAGTTCAAAACACTTCTGGGCCCTGGAAGAAACACACACTAGCTGTAATAACCTGGAAATATGCCCAGTGGGAACTCTTGTTAATTTTTGTAGGATCAGATGTGTTCTAGCCATGAAATTTGGTGGATATGATAGAATACATGAGATCTGCAAAACCCATAAATCGTTTCTGGAAATTCCACCTAGGCATGACTTAATTAGATTATTAACCAATTTAATTTTTGTAGCATCAAATGTGTTCAAGCCACGAAATTTGGTGGATAGGATAGAATACATGAAATCTCCAAAACCCATAAATCGTTTTTGGAAATTCCACCTAGGCATGACTTAATTAGATTATTATATTAACCAATTTTTTAATGTTTCCTAAGTCTAAACTTAGGAAAATTGGTTAATTAATCAGAATTAATTAAGTCAAGGTGAGAATTCTCTAGAAACTTACACGGATCGATCCAAAAATGATCTGAACCATCGATTAACATTTAATCTTGGTCGTTGCAATTCCAACATGAAGATATAAGAAGGGATCAATGTGGTGATGCAGAATACATGAGAGTCACTTGGAGAGTTCGATTTTCTAGAGTAGCAGCAGTCAGTTATCGGAGAGTTCGAGCTTCAGTGAGGAAGTAGAGACAATGAGGGGTAGAGACAGTGATTCGGAGGATTTTTTCCAGATCCGAAGAGGCAACAAGGAGGTCGAGGTATTCCCAGTGAGGCAACACAGAGGATTGCACAGTTGCTTCAAAAGAGCAACTTGATTTAGCTGGAGGAAAAATTGTTTTTAGTTCCAAAGGCCGGACAGAGGTTCCAGTGAGCTGGAGAAGCAATTTCGTCACTAGAGACAGGCAGAACGACTTCATCAGAGGCAGTTCAGATGCTAGACATCATAGGGTACGTGCAAGACTGTGTAGAGGTTGACGCAGAGGGTCCAGGAGGACAAATTTTCTGAAGGGAAGTTGTGCGGTGGTTGCTTGTGGAAGAAGGAAATTCCCATAAATAATTTTGGCCATATTTTCTTGCTGTTTGGATTGCCAGTTGGGCATCCATAGATTGTACTTAGAATTCACTGTTTCTTAATAATAAAAACCCTTAGCTACAGTAATAGTTTTCCCAAGTTAGGTTTTTCCAGGGACATTTGTCCAAAAATAACGGTGTCAATTTTATTGTGTGCTTTTATTTTCTCAGATTCCAACACTATTATTTCGGCATTATTTTATTTGTGAAGGTTGCAATGTGTTTTATTTGATATTTTCCCTAGCAGATAAATTGTTAAAATAATTAGAATTAGAAAAATAAATTCCAGTTGCTACAATAGGATTCCAGTTTTGGAATTTTCACATGGTATCAGAGCATGAGTGATCAGCCGGGAAGCCCAAAAGTAGAGGAAATAATTTTGTTGCTCAGAGGGAGCAGCAAGTCCAAATTCTTAGAGGCATCGTAGTGCTCAGACAAGCAAGCCGAATTGTTGGGGCATGAATTCGATTTTCAATTGCAGGGTTGCAGAAAAGAGTTACCGGGATTAGTGATTCTAGCAGTCAGATGGAGCAACTTCAACTCAAATTTTCACTGAGCAGATTCCTTGGTTGGAAGCATAGGGTTTTGCAGCAACAGAATCAACATCGGGTGGAAGAGAAAAACACACACAACAGAGGGAAAATTTCTCTTAGGGAACTTATAGTCTAGGAAAATTGGTTTTTCCAGCGGCAAATTGGCATTAGTTGAGTGCAGATTCTCTCACTCCAAAAAAGAGTGCATATAGTAGAACCAACAACCAAGCAAAGGGAAAGAAAGAGTTTTCGACTAGATTCAAGATGGCCATAGCTGGGCTCAGAGATCAAGACAGATTAGACGATGCCTCCAACTATGCCATTTGGAAGGCCAGAATGTTCTTTCTCCTTGATGAGCATATTATGGAGACCTATACAAAAAATGTGATGATAGCCATATCTCTCGGAGTGAGGTGGGGCGACTTGGAATTGTAGCCCCAACGAGCTACAGAGATTGGGTAGGGTCCTTGAAGAGTCCACCTCATGGATCATTACCTGGCTACAGGGGCCCACAATATTCAGTAGCAAGATGGATCAATGGCAGTTGATACAAATAGTACTAAAGTGATAGTTGCAAACTAGTAGCAGTCAGACACTGAGGAGTACAGTACAGTGTTAACAACAAAGCAGGTGGTTCAATGCAGAGTTAGCAACAACGCAGATTCTTCAGTGACAGTGCAAATGCTAGTAGCAGTCATATGATCAAGAGACATATGCATCATACTAAACATAGTTGATTCAATATTTTGGATGCTTCTCAGTTGCTGTAGTTGTAGTAACAAGAATGACAGATGAGAGGGAGTTGTAGTGCAGATGCATAGTTGGCAACAGTATGGCAATGTCAGCAACAACACAGATGTAACATTAGAGTTGCGCAGTGGTTGTTGGACAGCAATAGCTAGATATCAACAACGTGACAGGAGGTGATACAAAGAAAGGGTGTTGTGGCAGTATGTGCGGCAGTAAAGAGAACATAGTCCTCACTAAAAGGGAGTGTTAGTTTTTGTAGCATCGAATGTGTTCTAGCCACAAAATTTGTGGTGGATATGCTAGAATACATGAGATCTCCAAAACCCAAAAATTGTTTATGGAAATTCCACCTAGGCGCGACTTAATTAGATTATTAACCAATTTTTTAATATTTTCTAAGTCTAAACTTAGGAAAATTGGTTAGTTAATCATAATTAATTAATTCAAGATGAGAATTCAATAGAAACTTACACGGATCGATCAAAAAATTATATGAGCTATTGATTAAGATTTAAGCTTGGTCGTTGGAGTCCCAACAGGAAGATGTAAGAAGGGATCAATGTGGTGATGGAGAATACACCATAGTCACTTGGAGAATTTGATTTTCCAAAGTAGCAGTAGTAAGTTGACGGAGAGTTTGAGCTTCAGTGAGGAAGTAGAGACAGTGATCCAGAGGAAGTTTTCTAGATCCGAAGAGGCAACAACAAGGAGGCCGAGTTATTCCCAGTGAGGCAGCGTAGAGGATAGCACAACTGCTTCAAAAGAGATGCTCGATTTAGCTAGAGGAAAATTTGTTTTCAGTTCCAGAGGCTGGACAAAGGTTCTAGTGAGTCGGATAAGCGACTTCCTCAACAGAGACAGGCATAAGGACTTCATCATAGGTAGTTTAGAAGCTAGAAATCATAGGGCCTGCGCAAGAACTACGCAGAGGTTGACGCAGAGGGTATAGAGGATGAATTTTCTAAAGGGTAGTTGTGTTGGGGTTGCTTATGGAAGAAGGGAAATTCCCTTAAATAATTTTGGCCATATTTTCTTACTATTTGGATTGCCAGTTGGGCATCCATAGATTGTACTCAGAATTTGTTGTTGCTTAATAATAAAAACCCTTGGCAGTTGCATCATTTTTCCCAAGTTGGGTTTTTTCCAGGGATATTTGTTCAAAAATAACGGTGTCAATTTTATTGTGTGTGCTAGTATTTTATCAAATTCTAGCGCTATTATTTCCGCAGTATTTTATTTGTGAAGGTTGCAGTGTGATTTATTTGATATTTGTCGTAGCAGGCAAATTCTTAAAATAATTAACAATTGGAAAATTAAATTCCAGTTGCTGCAATAGGATTCCAATTTTGGAATTTTCACAACTCTGAATTGAGCTCCCCAAATTTTCCTCACTAGGGAGACACTCGAAGTTCTCCGAAATGAGGGTGGAATTCCTTTTGGAACTCCTGTGCTAAACAACACTTATCTTCTTGTGATAAACAACTTTAAGAGAAGATGTAATGTGAAGTGTAATAGTCAAAAATATAATCCACAAAATGATTCCATCCTCCATTTATAATTTATCCTCATGCCTCTAGACTCCTTTTTAAAAATTATTTTATTGGTGGGGGGCCTTTTCCACTAAGTTACTTTTGCCACTATTTAATAAAATAATAAATTGCTTCTATTCTCCAATAAAATAATACTAGCCACCTTTCTCCAATAATATTTTCCCCTTTTTAATTAATATTACTGAAATTGGGCAAAATTTATTAGTGACTCCCATGCTCACAAAATTGGGGATATTACAATCCTCCTCACCAAAAAATGGTTGTCCTCAAGCACTGCTCAAACAAACACTCCCTCTCTTGGTTGACCCAAATTGTCACTGCAAACAATACCGGGATCCCAAATGTTCCACTGAGTCACCTTGAATCCGTGCACCATCCTATCATAAATGAATCCCTCAGTACTAGGGTCCCATGCTAATCTCAAAAAGGGCCACCATGCTGACGTTGCACCACTCTGATTACAACTGACTACCCATTGTGTGCATAATGTATCCTCTTCTCCTGGAACCCAATGGTGAAACACTAATAAGGGCCAAATACACCCTGCTCAAGCATCTCCATTGTGCCAAAGCCTACCCATCCAAAACTAACCCTAAACCTGTTCAACAATAAGGAAACCTTGCCTCGCGATATGATGAAGGCCTCTGCAAACCCCCATGTGTCAACCCAAGAGTGAACTAGATCACTCTTTTCCATGACTCTGCTCATCACGAGATAGAGTGATCTATCAACCAACTAAATCCCTGGATCCCATAGCTAGACCTGCTGCAACACAACTTTGACAATGTTAGAATCCATCCATGCCTCATCTCTAGTCCCTACATGCAATCAATATACGGGCTCCATATATCATGAACTAATCTGATGGATGCTAAACTTCCTTGTGCCTGCCACTACGTAATATTGATGACTGTTGGATACCACATATGCCAAATAACAACCCCCTGAATGCAGTTAATAGATGGGTATCCGATAATCGCAATCGACTCATTGTATGTGGATTTATCCTCTCCTACCAACCATCACCACTAAGTCTGCCATTTTCCCTCTTGATAATTTGCCAATACAATATTTGGAGCCTGAATACCCACTAGAAAACTACCTCAGTTATACACGGTATCCTTTGCTCATGCAGGATCCTGACATGCTCTTTGGAAAGAGTGGCACATGTCTCCCTCGTGACCAAATCCCCAGGTGTAGGCTCAGTGATGAATGTTATGACACCCCTGCAGAAGATCACCTCATCTCCCATTCTGTGGCTATCAACTCGCACACCAACCGTACTCCTCCAGTGGAGAATATCTATTGTGCCCTTGAGGCACTAAATCTCATAGCGTCGTCTTAGCCAAATCCTCCAAGTCCTGCTATCCACAATGTGGGTTTGGAATGGAAACAACAAGGTTACCCTAAACTGCTTATGGTGCCAACAAGTGGAAGATGTGTGGGTTCTGATGGGTATGATCAAGAACCTGCGTGGATACTCTCGACCCATCCCATGACCGATCCGCTCTCCCAACTTGGGTATGTCCACCACAATGGCATTCCTGACATCCTCATCAAGGAATCTTCCTGCTAGTAGCCCTCCATCATTATGTAGTGTAGCCCCGCATACTACTATATAAAACCATGTATCCTCATGTCCCCTGGCATACAATTGTGCCCAGTCGCACATCTGTGTGCATTGCCAAAACTTGCTACATGTTGTTGCATTATCTTGGATCAACTAGTATACCTCCTATATCGATGTGTCTGTCATTCTCTGAGGAAATGGACTGTGATGTGAATCGTCCTAGCCATGGTGCAACCTTTCACACCTTCATGCTCCTCCGAATACTGCTGCATACCCCTATACACCCTTGGATATCAAGGTCTAAGATTGAGTCCATAGGCATCATCCCGCATCCTATCAGGGTTGCCATCTCTTCTACCAAACACCCATAACCTCGAATAAGTGGACCTCCCCTCCTTATCCTCTTGGAGAGATCCAACAGGAAAACCTCCCTAAGTACCAGTGGCAATGTCACTAAGGTGTTGATGCTCTGTGACCTCTATGCCCCATATATCCGTGAAAATCCTCATCCCCATACAACGCTTTGTCTGGCAGTCGGCCTATGCCACCTCATCTAATTAGCCCCTTCTGGAGTGTATTGATCCTCCTACAATCCCATGTTCAGCCAGCCTACCATGGAAACTCATGAAATTTGACAACTCCCCTGTCAGTCCATCCTATCAGTAGGGTTGTCTGAAACTTCGATGGAAATCTGAAAGTGTGTATGTGCTCAGGCACTGGATCCATCACAAAATTTTTGTTATCATCGACCAAATCCCTGATGTGATGGGGGATCCTACCTTAATCCCAGTAATAGTCTAACCCTGGAACCCCTCTGGTAACCCATGTCCCTTGTGGAACTATGGCCAAGGATATATCCCGACACCTAACCCACTCCACTAGGTACCAACTCAGAATCTCTTGCCATCCAACCCCAAGAGAGGAATTGAATGTGCGAACTCCTGTACATAAAACAAGGTCTTCATCCAGCTCATGTTGCACCCTGCGCAACTCATGTTGCCTCATCTCACCATCTTGGTCAACACACAAAATCTATCGAGGTGACTGCCTCTCCATCTCCAACGTGCAGAGGAAACCTAATAGTGATACAAGCACCATCTATGTATGTCTAAAGAGGGTTGCTCCAATGCTCCAATGTGTGCTCTAGCTATACCATTAAGAAATCCAAACGTTCCCCAATGCGAGTCAGTTTGGATGCTCACTCGCCACAAATCGCTCTCATGCCCTCCAGCTCCTCGTTCTGCTGCAGAATGGGCCCTCGTACTGTCATGGCCTTCTTTTTCAATGCTAGAAGGTTGGCCTAGAACTGATGAAACAATGGTGGGTAGCTATCATTTGTAAACTTGGTCATAGCTTTAGACCCCTCTATGTCTTTTGGCACCTTGCCAACGGTGAATATGTCTCTAGGCACCTCAACAATCTATTGTGGCCGGCCATCGTTTGAAAAATCGGTCATAGTGTTGGATACCTCATTAGTTGTCGACACCTCATCCATGGGTGGTACCTCCTCAATAGATGGCCCTCTGAGTTTATGCTCTGCTCTCTCCACTAAAGTGTTAACCAGAGCTAGCAAGGGGATCTCCAACAAGGGTGACTCCCGCATCTCACTAGTCATATCTACATGCTCCTCAAACTCTTGCATGTCCTCTGCCTCATGCTCAGCCTCTTGATATCTAAAGCCAGATATCCACTAGCAGAAGCGCCCCCCTGGTCTCACCCTCTAATTACCCCTATCCTATCCATTCCTTTTGAGGAGGTCTAGTGCCTTGACTCTGTCAACTTTCCCCACATGGTGTGAATGGCTACACCCCCATGGCCTGCGTACTTCTAGTGTCTCTAATGTAAGGATGAGGGCTCTAGTCTATCACCTTCCTCAACTGGGCCAACCTCTCTGTAGCTTTTAACCCCATACAGAAATTACTTGCATATGAATTCTAAAAAACACAGAAAATAAACAATAGCGAGAGCATAACACATAAAACACATACAGAGAGATTTCCCCTGGATCCCAAAACCAGGACTACCAGATTGATTTTTCATTATGTTCCTTTCAATGTTACAATACATATTTATACATGCCGAAGCATCCAATACAATGGACCGAAAACCATCGCATCCAAAACCGTGTGCGAAAACCATGCATAAAACCATATGTAGGTCCACCCAACCTAATATAGGGTCCAAAAAAAAATTTCCCCGGGGCGTAGAGGAGGACTATTCATCCCCTTCAAACCAACTGGACAGGGGGGGCTTCCACCCCCCGCTAACCCCTCGGTTAACTAGGGATGCTAGTCGTGGAAAGAATATAACACATACTAAATATTTCTTGAGCCATGGATTTGTCTATGGTTTCACCTGTCACTGTGCATACATGCCCAATACCTCCATGATCTTTCTAGCTTCCCCATAATTGGCCAAGATCATGTTCTAATACCACTATAATATTCCTAATTGGGAAAAATAGTAAATACCAAAAACATGAACTAGGAACAACAATTAAAATTAAAGTCCAAGCACCCAAATCAGAACACAATAGAAAATAAGCAGAATAATAGCACCCAAATTAGAACACCATAGAAATTAACTAGAATAAATGAGCCATTTTATTAATCAGTGGGAATCTGAGTACATAATGAGTAAGAACAATGGAACCTGGGCTTTCTATGCAAGCTATGCAAACCCTAGTTGAAATTGTGCTGAACCGACTACTGAAATGGCTCCAAACTGATAATGCACACTGCTTAGAAAATTTGCTATAGGCTGCCAAATGGAAGAGGAAGTTATGTTCAAAATAATGTCGGGAATGCTTTGAAATTTCAACCGTGAGCTTCTCTCCTCAAACCCAAAATACCTAGAAAAGGTTTGGCCTATCTCCAAACCAAAATTGAACCCACAAAGTGATGTGAATTCTCCAGATAACTAACAATTCATCCTGCTATAAGAATGCGGATTTCAATCCTGAATATCTCTTGAAATTTTTTGCAAAATTAGCTATAGACTCCTCTCAATAAACCCATAAAGGGTTTGAGTAGAATCACCAACCCCTGGTGACCACCAACAAGTACAAATTGCCCAATTTGGCCAGAAATGCCCCAGAGTCTTGATGTTGTTGAATTAAGCCCAAATACACCACTGGAAATCTCTCCCAACTCTGGCTAAATTCTCCTTTGAGGTATACCTCCAATCTTCAACCATTATCTCTCCTCAACCTCTATTCCTCCAGCCCCTACCTAGAGACCCTTAATGCACTTCTAGAAATGTAGAATTTCGGCCCCAAGAATTCCCTCAAACTCAGCCCTACTAATCACCACAAAATCTCTAGATAAAATAATGGAAAACATGTGCAAATCCTTCGATGTTCTTCTCCTCCGTAACTGATCTCCCCACAAGAAATTTGAACCACTTGTTGTTGGAATTTCTAAGTCTGACTGTTAGAAATCCTTTATGTACTCCTTGATTTATTTCTGCCGCCTACTTGTTATGTTTAATTAACAAGTTATTTACCATGTAAATACTAAAAATAAATACAAGTACATGCTCAACACATTACAAATCATCAACTGAAGGAAAAACAAGCACACAAGTGACACCGTTGTTTTTGGACTAATGTCCCTGGAAAAACCCAATGCAGGAAAACCGGTGCAACTATATGAGGGTTTTATTTTTAAGCAGCGTCAGAATACAATCTGGGTACCAAAAATGGCTCACCCAACAGAGAATGCCCTTGGCAATAGCACCTCTTAGTCGGAGATAGATATTCCGGCTAAAAACCTCGGATGAATGATCCCATGGCTCTTAGCTCCAATCTGCCCCATGAAATATCCCAGTGTCAGCCTCTAGAGTTTGCGTCAGCTTCTCTGGCCCAGCGTCAGCCCAACTAGCCCAATGTCAACCTCTGGAGGCTTTGCGTCAGCCTCTGTGTCTCCCATGTTGGCTCTCTCAGGCATTACGCAGCTCCTGGCTGCCTCTGCGTGACCTCTAGTTGACTCTGCATCAACCCTCTCCTGACTTCTGCGCTAATGCTCCCGGTATCCTCTCTACCTCTCTGCTTTTGTATTCACTACTCCTCAGTTGCAACTTTGATCACTCCTTCGATTTCCTCAGCAAGCCCTGCCCCAGAAAATCGAATTCTTGATCGACTCAGTGTGTTCTCCAAGTGACCCTAAAGCCTCCTCTTATACTTTTCTCGTTGACAATTCAACAGCCGAGATTAAGTCCCTAATCAACGCTTAAGATTAGATCTGGCTTGATCCATGACTTTTGGACCATTCTAACTCAATTTTATATTAATTCACATTAATATTTTATTTTACCTAAGTTTAGACTTAGGGACTTCATTAAAAATATTGATTATTATAATATCCCCAAACTGGTTAGATTCTGCCCAAACCATTTCTGCGTATTGGAGATGTCATGTGCTTTAGCCTCTCCACCAATTTTCGTGGCTAAAGCACATCCGATGCTACCCCAAATCAACATTCCCTGTTAGAGAGGATTGTGCTCTAGTAATACTCCTCACTGAGCATCACCCTGATCATCCGGCATCAGTCCATGTGTTGATGCTAGGCCTGATGCCCAACATCCTCTGCACTGCTGCATCATGTACTGCTACCCATGGCCCTGCCACTGCCACTGCTGCATCTGTATGACAACTCCCTTTGCATCTGTGCTGCTACCCATGGCCCTGCCATTGCCACTATTGCATCTACACTGCAACCCCTCTCATCACGTTGCATCGTGCTTCCCATAGCACTGTCACTGCTAATTGTTGCACTACAACTCAATCATTGAGAAGTAAGTTACTGATCTCCCAACTCTGACATCTTCGTTAGGTTAGAAACACTCCCAACGCTAAAGCTCCCCCTGTCACTGACAAGTAACCCCTCTCTGACCTCTGCGTTGCTGCAACAACTTTGTGCATCTCGCACTACTGCCTCACGTTGTCTTGGGACTCCTGCATTGTAGCTCCCTCTGTTGCTCCATCCACATCCATTTCTACCAACATCCTCCAGTCCTGCTACTCCTCTTCGGGGCTCTCGTACCAAGGTATAATCCAAGAGGTTGGGTACCTCTAGGATCCTGCCCCTCATCGCCTGTAGTTTGTCTAAGTACAGCTTGATGTCTCCCCACTTCCTCTCAAGTGGCACATGAGCACTCATGGCATAATCATCATCTGTCTCCACTTCCTTCTCCGCCCTTGCTGGCACAACCTTGGTCTTGAAAGCCTCTCCCTTGCTCTTCTTCCTGGGACACTAGCTCACATAATGACCCAGTTCTCCATAATGGAAGCATTTGACCTTGGAGAGGTTCTTCTTCTTTCGTTTCTCCTGCTTTCCCTCAGATGCTAGAGCAACATCCTCCTCTTCCTCCTCCTTGATTCTGACCCCTTTGCCACTGCTTCCTGCCTTGGTCAGCCTTCTGATCTCTTCTTGGCGAAGAGCCACCCACTGTTCCTCCCAATCTGGAAGGATCGACCTACCTAGTATGCTCTAGACAAACACCTCCCAGTGTTATGAGACTGCGTTCAGGGCTGTCCTCACCATCAATTCTTGATCTAGCGTGGCCCCTATGGAAGTCAGTTGATCCCAGATCTCCTTCAGTTGACCGAGGAAGATGTCGATCTATTCTCCCTTTTGCATCTGGTATGACCGCAGTTGATTTTCTAGTAGCATATTCCTTTGCAGGGAAGTATGCTAATACAATTTTGTCAGGGCCTCCCACATCACATTTTTTGTTTCCTTTTCGGCAATATGTGGTACTACATGATGATGCTCTTGGCCCTTGCCATTGCCTCCTCGTACTTGTCGTTCTCAACTGGGTCAACTGGGATCGCTATTGTCTTCAAGGCGAAGTACTTGAGACGATTCCTGAAGGATGATGCTCTTGGCCCTCGCCATTGCCTCCTCGTACTTGTCGTTCTCAACTGGGTCAACTGGGATCGCTATTGTCTTCAAGGCAAAGTACTTGAGACGATTCCTGTTTAGAACAGATAAGATTCTGGTCTTCCAGACTATGAAGTTTGAGGCTTCGTCCAGTCTGTCCTGGTCTCTTACCCCATTCACTACCATTTCGCCGCTCCTCTACTTCTCTGCTGGAAGTTCTTGGTGTGACTCCCTCTGAGCCTCGATTTCCCTCCTGGAAACCCCTCTGCCAATGTCGAGATGGCCCCACTCTGATCGTTAGTGCAGTTGCACCACAAATCTGGATTTCTTGGCTAGAAATCCTCGACAGCGACTCCCTCCTCCTTGGTCTTGCCCTGTTAGGTATTTTTCTAACCACAGTACCCCACCAGCTTCATTCCGCAACTCACCCACAACTTCCTATGCCTCAGCAAACTGAAGGTTAGAGCTTCTAGGCTCTGCGCAATCCTGGTACTAGCAAAATCAACACCTCCTGGACATGGGCGTCAACCCTTCCTGATTGAGAAAGATGACTGGGCACTACGTAGGTTAGGTCTGCTCCCTTATTCCACTGCGTTGATCCTCCTCCCGACTCAAACTTGATGATGTAGGCACTGCGTCACCCCTTCCTTGTTGCTTCTTCGCTAGGAACAACTTCTGTCACTCGGGACAACTGTTTTTGCTGCTGTTGCTCTGCTCGGTTAATGCCCTCAGTTCTCCTATGTTTTGCAACCATGCTCTGATACCATGTTGGAATTTCTAAGTCTAACTGTTAGAAATCCTTCATGTACTTTCTGATTTATTTCTACCTACTTGTTTTGTTTAATTAATAAGTTATTTACCATGTAAATACTGAAAATACAAGTACATGCTCAACACATTACAGATCATCAACTGAAGCAAAAACAAGCACACAAGTGACACCGTTGTTTTTGGACTAATGTCCCCGGAAAAACCCAATGCAAGAAAACCGGTGTAGCTACTTGAGGGTTTTATTATTAAGCAGCTTCAGAATACAATCTGGGTACCGGAAATGGCTCACCCAACAGATAATGCCCTTGGCAGTAGTAGCTCTCATTTTGAGATAGATATTCCGGCTAAAAACCCCGGATGAATGATCCCACAGCTCTTAGCTCCAATCTGCCCCACGAAATCTCCCTGCGTCAGCATCTAGGGTCTGCGTCAGCCTCTCTGGCTCAGTGTCAGCCCAACTATCCCAACGTCAACCTCTGGAGGCTTTGCGTCAACCTCTAGAGCCTCTGTGTCTCAGATGCTGGCTCTCTCAGGCACTACGCAACTTCTGGTTGCCTCTACGTGGCCTTTGGCTGCCTCTGCGAGACCTCTAGCTGGCTCACTTGACTTCTGCGCTGATGCTCCCGATACCCTTTCTGCTTGTCTACTTCTGTATTCACTGCCCCTCAGTTGCAACTCTAATCACTCTTTCGATTTCCTTAGCAAGCCCTGCCCTAGAAAATCGAATTCTTGATCAACTCGGTGTGTTCTCGAGGTGACCCTCAAGCCTCCTCTTATACTTTTCTCGTTGACGATTCAACGACCGAGATTAAGTCCCTAATCAATGGCGAAGATTACATCTAGCTTAATCCATGACTTTTGGACCATTCTAACTCAGTTCTATATTAATTCACATTAATATTTTATTTTTCGTAAGTTTAGACTTATTTTAATATCTCCTAACTGGTTAGATTCTGCCCAAACCATTTCTGCGTGTTGGAGATCTCATGTGCTTTAGCCTCTCCACCAATTTTCATGGCTAGAGCACATCCGATGCTACCCCAAATCAACACTTCTAGGCCCTGGAAGAAACACAATGGAAACTCTGAATTGAACTCCCCAAATTTTCCTCACTAGGGAGACACTTGAAGTTATCCAAAATGAGGGTGGAATTTTGCTTGGAACTCCTGTGCTAAACAACACTTCTCTTCTTATGCTAAATATCACCAAGAGAAGATGTAATGTGAAGTTTGTTACCGCTCAAACTAGCAGGGGGACCTAGGAGGGGATCCTATGGAGCAGCTACTAGGTCAAGGGGAAACAATGGAGTAATAGCCCACTGTCACCTCACCTAAATCTGCCTACTCTTTACGGACTTTCACCGATGGGAGGAGACCCAGTATAAGGGGAATGACTAGGAAGGATGGATTTATGAATGGATAAAGAGTCATTCTTAAGGCCTATTCACAAGAGAGGCTCAATTAGGTAGCTTTATTGCTTCAAAAGCAAGGTCATAGGCTCTCTAGGAAGGGTTAAGAATATTATTGAGCCTCGGTTTGTAGGATATGCCTTAACAAGGGGTTTCCTAAACCTAAAGATCCTTATGAATAAGAGGCTTCTGTGTAATCTTTGTGGAATTGGAGTTGCAATGTTACGGAACCACACAAAGCCAAGTGGACCAAAACTAGTTCAAGGATATGGATTTGGTCACCCTATGGTGGGGAATAGGATCAAAGGATTAATTTTCTTTTGAGATTTGAATGCAATGATCCTAATGAGGACACTAACCCAAGTCAATCTAGGGCAAGATTTGGTCTTGTAGCTAGGGTTTGTTCTATCTCAGGATTCCACTGTCGTATTTGCTTCAAATTTGGAGGACCTCTAGACAAAATCCCAACACAGTAGTGGACCATAAATCAATGTGATTGGATGGCTAGAATAGAATTCAATTGATGCCCTAGGAGGCCTATTAGGGCTAGGCCTAGAAAGAGAAGAAGAAGGTGAGAAATATAATCTTTAATGTGATCACCATTGCTTGGACTAGTGCCTTGCCTTTGGGAAATATGGTGTCAAGGTGAATTTTTGATTTGGAGAAACTATACCCAATCAAGGAGACCTTTAGACAATTTCGCATGGCAATTAGGGCATGTAGTATACCTAGGGGGGATAGTATGGGGTACAGAGGGAGGTACCCAAGAGAATAATGTAATAATGGGATGGACCATAGTAATAAATAAAGTGGTTAACTCGTTTCATGTAAGGGACCACAAGTAGTTAGCAATAATGTAATAAGCCCATTGTATTAGATAGAAGGTATTGAAGGAACCATGGTAATGACCCATGGTATTGTATGTATGAGGCCTATATAGAGGCTAGAGACTCCCCATTGAGATGTCAAGGAATATTGTATGAACAAGCATAGGGCTTTTGGAGTGTTCTCCTTCTTTAAGGAGTGAATATATGGTGTTGCCCTACTTTAAGGGTTTTGATTAATAAAGTGAAGCATTTCTATATTGAGATCTTGTTATTTCTTGGGTATATTGGTATTTTCATATATTTGCAGGTCAGATCTTTAACAAGTGGTATTAGAGCACTTTTTTGGGCAAAGCAGAATTTTTTATTTTTATTTTTGCAGGAACTCTTTGGAGTGACGACTTTGCAGATCCGATTTGTACGCTCTGGTGAAAAATTTATAGAATCTAATTGCCGATTTGGGTTCTTTGCAAAAAAACACCCAATTTAAAAAAAAAAATCAGTCAAATCGGAGTCCGGATGAAGGAGATATCGTTGATTTAAAAATCATCTGCGTTGCAGAAATTTTTCGAGGAGGCGAGTTTGCAGATCAGATCTGTATGTCCTGGTGCAAAATTTGCAGAATCTAATTACAGATCTGGGTTCTTTGCAAAAGAATACCC
This sequence comes from Pinus taeda, assembly GCA_000404065.3. Lineage (NCBI taxonomy): Eukaryota > Viridiplantae > Streptophyta > Pinopsida > Pinales > Pinaceae > Pinus > Pinus taeda. The sequence goes on from APFE030990381.1 coordinate 30,604, forward strand.
AATTTCAAAAAAATATCGGTTGAATCAGAGTTTGGATGAGGGAGATATCATTTGATTTAAAGCCATTTTTTTCAGAAATGTTTGTGACGGCAGGACAATTGCAGCGCGAATAGGAAATTCCATTGCTTAGATCGGGATTTCTATCACATGGGAAGGGGCATAATGGTTGTTCCATTTCCGAAAACATGTCATAATAGGGATTATGAGAAATATTGACTAAATTGTGGCCATTTCAAATTTTCGCTAAGTGATTTTTTTCAAAACCCTCTTCATGGTGGTTCTAGATTTTACAGAAAAAGATAATGGTCTTACTATTGAAGAATTCATAGAAAAACAAAAGTCATTATGGTAAAAACGGTGGAAAAGTTTCGTATGGCTTGGTTTGAAAGATGAAGTTGCCATATGGTGGAGCTCACTTGACAGAGAGAAGTTGTACAAACTTTCAGATGAATAATTTGAAAAACTCCTTTTAGACAAATGGTCTCATGCTGGAAAACAAGATAATGAGAAATGTGTGGGGTTATTTTCTACTGGTATCTCCTTGTTACAGGTTCATGGATATATTCAGAAGGAGAGGATCATTGTTTCTATAAATCCTAGTTGCAAGCAAAATTTTATAAATGTTAATTTGGAAAATAGATTGCAAGTATTAGCCAAACAAATGGAGCACACACAAATTGATAATGAGGATGTTCAGTTCTATAAATATTTGAAGATTTCTATGGACAAGTATGTATTGCATTTTAATTTTTATGCTTCAAATATGGCTAATGTGGATGTTGTTTTGGGATACCCTTGGATGGAATCTGTGGGTACTATCAATATTAATGTGCAGAAGAAATCCTTGAAGCTCTGGTATAAAAGGAAGAAAATTACATTACAGGATATTTCCATCAATAAACAGGTAGAGTCCACAGAGGCTGAAGCAGAAGATGTTCCATGGATTGACACATCAGATGATGAGCCCTTGATGGTCGACAACCAAACACAAACATCAAACCAGGTACGAGAAAAACATATAGAGTCCAAGGAGGCTGAAACAAAAAATGTTACAGGTACGGATACATCAGATGAGGAATCCGTGGTTGAAATAATATTGGAAGATAAGTAACAATAGCAGATGCCACAACATGTACCAGATACCAATCAGGCTCTTTTAAGTGGTGAGTTAAAGAAAGATACATCGTTGGTTAAATCTTCAACATATCAGCACCCACATCAACCCGCAAGAAAACAACCTACAAGATGGCAACGAATTAGCCACAAGGACAACAACCTCCGCATGACAGATAGAAAGGGGTGATGATCCACTTACTACACATCAACACAGAAGAGCTGCCAGGGTCAACTTCCATCTCAAGTGAGTGAGCCACCAGTGAGATCGAGGGTTCACCTTTCTCTGGGATGGCTAAATGCACGTGAAAGGTACCAGTGGACTACTCTTTTGAGTAGATCTTATTATTTGTGTTCTTCTTATGTTTCGGGGACGAAACATGTTTAAGAGGGGTCGAATGTAGTATACCTAGGGGGGATAGTATGGAGTACAGAGGGAGGTACCCAAGGGAATAATGTAATAATGAGATGGGCCATAGTAATAAATAAAGTGGTTAACCCGTATCAAGTAAGGGACCACAAGTAGTTAGCAATAATGTAATAAGCCCATTGTATTAGATAGATGGTATTGAAGGAACCATGGTAATGACCCACGTTATTGTATGTATGAGGCCTATATAGAGGCTAGAGACTCCCCATTGAGATGTCAAGGAATATTGTATGAACAATCTTAGGGTTTGTGGAGTGTTCTCCTTCCTTAAGGAGTGAACGTATGGTGTTGTCCTACCTTAAGGGTTTTGATTAATAAAGTGAAGCATTTCTATATTCAAATCTTGTTATTTCTTGGGTATATGGTATTTTCATATATTTGCAGGTCAAATCTATAACAGGGCATGACAACAGTTGTGAGAAGATTTGATACTTCGATGTGCAAAAATTGATGACTTATCAAGGTATATTCAATAAAATAACATCTAGGAACATTCACCTATTCATACATGACACATGCAATGTATGAAACACTTCAATAGATCAAAATTTCCACCATTTCGAATAGAGTAGCAGTAAATTTCAGACCAAGATAGCGAAAATCCTAACAACATTCATGTGATATGATAAATACAAGAATAAACATGAAAAAAAAATCAATTACATGTACAATGAGTATATCCAATCATTAAATCATGACAATAAAGAAGCTCCAAGACTATGAGAATAGTATCCAAACATCAAAATTCATCGATGAAACCAAACTCGTCCTCCAAAAGGGAATGTGAAATTCTCCAAGTAGCTACTAAATCCAAATCCAAGTGATGATGAGAGAAATGAATCACCCCTCATCTATTTATATCATCTCTAATGAGTTTGATTTTCCTAATTAGGCCTAATTAAGCCCCAAATAATAAAATAATGTGCAATAATAATATCCCTTGGTGACAAGCCCACCAAGATAGCTTAATAACATAAAATAAGCCTCTCAAAAGGGCAGAATAATCAATATAATGAGTCATTGGTCCATTGAGAAGGCTTAATGAAGTCCATGTGACTGGGATTGTGATGGCCATGAATGATGCTTAGAGGCACATTTGGCCTTTTCTTCGCATTTTTGAGCATTTTTATCTCTAAAAGGGCATGACTTCATGCTTGGAGAGGCCTTATGGCTCACATGTGTGGGAAAATTTTGGCATAGCTTATTTTGTTGAACTATTGGGTTGGCTTGTAACCCATTTACTTCATGTTTACTCAATCAAATTTGTTTAGGGGCTTTTAGTTGGATTAATGGAAGTGATAGACATCCTATAAAAGGAGGATCACTCCTTTCATTTGTTCGTCATCACTTGTGTGGATTTCAACCTTCTTAGAGAGAGCTTGACTTAACCTTTGCTACTTGTTACTTGTGGATATGTGATATTTTGTGGAGTTATTTCTATTGTAGACTAGTTTGTGTATAGGAGATATCTTTTGGGTTTGAAAGAAGGAAATTTCTTGGAAAATTTGTGAGTATTATTTCATATCTTTTATGTTTTTTCATGTCATGAAATATTTCTTGGGTTTTTCTATTGTATCTTGTCTAATGCATGCTTTTATTGAAAAATCTTGGTGAATTATTGCATGTTTAATCTGTTTTCCTTTAATTCCCTAGAAGACCTCCTAGAGAGATTTCTTCTAGTTAATTTCTCCACTCATAAAAACATAGTTATGGTTTGAAAGTGAAAACTAGGGTTTTCCCTTTACTCCATGCATGAATTTGATATATCTTAAATTTATCCCCTAAGACTCTATCACCCAAGTACGGAAAGGCACTATGATTTTGTGGTGGTCAAAACTTTTTGAAAATCTTATCTTTTTCTTCCTTTTCTAATTTCCTAGGCCCTTTAAGTCAAGTTGCTAGGGCTAGGGCAAGGGTCGAATTCAACTAGGGTTGCTTGAAGGTGAATGTTGTAGCTAATTTGGCTTGTTTTCATCTTGATTGTCCTCTCTAAAAAAATATGTAACATCCCCAATTTTGTGAGCATGGGAGTCGCTAAGGAATTTTGCCCAATTTTAGTAATATTAATTAAAAAGGGGAAAATATTATTGGTGAAAGGTGACTAGCATTATTTTATTGGAGAATAGTAGCAAATTAGTATTTTATTAAATGGTGGCAAAAGTAACTTAGTGGAAAATGGCCCCCACCAATAAAATAGTAAAGGAGTCTAGAGGCATGGGGGGGAATTATAAAATGAGGATGGACTCATTTTGTGGATTATCTTTTTGATTATTACACTTTGTTACCTACCACATGTGGGTAGTATGCATAGGAAATTTATTTTCTCTTAGATGGTCCTCAGCCAGTAGCCATCAGCCCCTTGCAACCACCAGATAGCTCATTGTGCCACCATCTCTGCCACCTGAGCCAACCATGTGGTCCCTCGCCCATCTGTTATGATTGTATGTATGAAGGTGGGCCTCCCGACCCCGAAGGTATCACTTTTTTGTTGGTGTATATGAGTGATTTTGCTTACTTATCACGAACACTTTTGGGCATGGATTGGTGGGGAAATTTGACGGAAAGAGTGGGCTAGGTTTGTACTCTTGTCTCCTATATCCGATTCGGTTGTAGCCTTGTATCCTAGTCCCGTGGGATCTCCTTTACTGGACATTAGCTTCAGGGATGGCACTACATGGGAAATCTCAGTTTTGTTTGCGTGGTCCTGCTTCCTGACACCATATACATGACTCCCTCCCACTCATTTTAACCCCATTCATCACTTTTTCCATTCGGATCCACATGTATTCACTGGGTCCACATACGGTTAGCCTCCCCCTACCCTTGTCCACATTTTGGGTTAGGCTTGGAACGATACCCAAAGGTTGATGCAAATAATAAGAAAAGAAAAAGCACATGGGAAAAAACTAAACATGATCTCTACTGCTTATTCATGGCCATCACAAACACTAAATGGTGATGGGGATCCATGACGTACTGTTTGTTACGATGGAGACACATGGCTCTCAACACTTATCCTACAAGTGCCAATGTGGCCCTCTAGAGGGCTTGGACCCTGTATAGGGAGACCAAAATCTAAATGGAGACCCATCTGCAATCTTGCATAAGATCCAATGCATCCCCTTGCCCTCCAATACAACAAATCATTGACATATTAGAGTAAAAGAGTTTACAAATCTGGGAATCAATGGGGCACTTCACGGTGGCATGCCCTTCCATAGTGGTCTTTGGCATGTACAAGTGTCTCCAAGCTCAATAAGGGGGGTTAACCAAGGACCCTATTAGTTGGTTTCAACCTTTAAAGGGGGTGACAAGTCCATGGTACATCCATCAGGTGGTAGGTGGCATAAGACATAATGATGGAACGACATGGGGATCAGGGGAATGATCCAAGCCACATGTCATTTGACAATGGTAGCTATAATGAGGGAATCCCACACTTGGGTATATGAGTGTAGGAGGGAGAAAATCGTGGTACATGAGTTATCCTGACCTTTGTTTTTCCACCCTTCTTCATATGCCTTTTGCCTTTGATTGATTTTTCTTCGTAAATACTCAGGGCTCTAGGGGATGAGAGCCTTATGTATAGGATATAGCAATAGGTACCCCCTTAAGGTGGGACATTTCATTGCCCACCAAGGGTTGGGACCATCATGGGTTCTTTAATGTAGAGGGCGCTCATCTAGGGCCCATAGGAACCAGTGTGATGGTCATGAATGAGTGGTAGAGCTCATGTTTGGCTTTTTCCCATGTGCTTTTTCTTTTCTTTTTAGTTGCATCAACCTCTGAGCATCGTTCCAAGTCCGAGCCAAAATGTGGACAAGGGGAGGGGGAGGCTAACCCTACGTGGACCTAGTGGATACATGTGGATTCGGATGAGAAAAGTGATGAATGGGGTTAAAATGAGTGGAAAGGGGAGTCATGTATATGGTGTCGAAAAGAGGGGACACACAACCAAAATCGACATTTCCCATGTAGTGCCAGTTCTGAAGCTAATGGCCGATCAAGGAAATCCCACGGGACTATGATACAAGGCTAACCACTGAATCAGGCATAGGAGACAAGAGTACAAACCTAGCCCACTCTTTCCGCCTAATTCCCCCACCAACCCATGCCCAAAAGTCTCCATGATAAGTAAGCAAAATCACTCAATTACAACAATGAAAAGTCATACCTTCGAGGTTGGGAGGCCCACCATACAATCATAACAGATGGGTGAGGGACCACAGGGTTGGCTCAATTGGCGGAGATAGTGGCACAATGAGCTATCTGGTGGCTGCAAGGAGCTGTTGGCTACCGACTGAGGACCATCTAAGAGAAAAAAATTTCTCTTGTGCATAATACATACAAGTGGTGAGTAACAAAGTGTAATAGTCAAAAAGATAATCCACAAAATGAATCGATGCTCCTTTTATAATTTCTACCCATGCTAGACTCTGCTATTTTATTGGTGGGGGGCATTTTCCCACTAAGTTACTTTTGCCATCATTTAATAAAATTATAATAATTTGTTGTTATTCCCCAATAAAATAATACTAGCCTCATTTCTCCAATAATATTTGCCCCTTTTTAATTAATATTACTAAAATTGGGCAAAATTCCTTAGTGACTCTCATGTTCAAAATTGGAGATATTACATATTTTGAGAGAGTGAGGTCAATCAAGATGAAAACAAGCCAAATCAGCTACAACTTTCACCTTTAAGCAACTCTAGTTGAATTCGACCATTGCCCTAGCCCTAGTAGCTTGACTTAAAGGGCCTAGGAAATTAGAAAAGGGGGAAGAAGATAAGATTTTCAAAAAAAATTGACCACCACAAATATCCTAATGCCTTTCCCTACTTGGGTGATAGAGTCTTAGAGGCTAAATTTAAGATATGTAAATTCATGCATGGAGTAAGGGGGAAATCCTAATTTTCACTTTCAAACCATAACTATCTTTTTATGAGTGGAGAAATTAACTAGAAGAAAGCTCTCTAGGAGGTCTTCTAGGGATTTAAAAGAAAATAGATTAAATATGAAATGATTCACCAAGATTTTTCAATAAAAACATGCATTTAAAAACATGCATTTAAACAAGATAAAATAGAAAAACCCAAGAAATATTTCATGACTTGAAAAACCATAAAAGATATGCAATAATGCTCACAAAGTTTCCAAAAAAAATTCCTTCTTTCAAACCCAAAAGATATGTCCTATACATAAACTAGACTACAATAGAAATAGCTTCACAAAATATCACATCTCCACAAGTAGCAAAGGCTAAGTCAAGCTCTCTCTAAGAAGGCTGAAATCCACACAAGTGATAACAAACAAATGAATGGAGTGATCCTTATTTTATAGGATGTATATCACTTCCATTAATCCAACTAAAAGCCCATAAGAAAATTTAAACAGAAAGTAAATAGGTTACAAAGCAACCCAATAGCTCAACAAAATAAACTATGCCAACATTTTCCCACACGTGTGAGCCATAAGACCTCTCCAAGCATGAAGTCATGCCCTTTAAGAGAAAAAAAGTGCTCCAAAAGTGAATCTGAAGGGCTGGATGTGCCTCTCAGCATCATGATCAACCACAATTTAAGGAAGGGTCCTCAAATCAAGCCTCAAACATCTCCATGTGTCCAAAATCCAGCGCTAGGTGCCCTGCATCATCTCCATGGGTGCCATCTAGACAATGTAGTGTACTCTCTCTCGAGCGTTGGGGTTCCACGAGGTAATACAAGCCCTCCCCTATTAATTTTTCATAGGGCTATATTGTTCTTTGCTTTGATAATTGCATTTCTTCATTAACACATTACATTCACCCCATAACATCATAACATTATTCAGATTTACATCATTATTCAGTAGCATATGTAACTACGCAGAAAGAGTAATATAATCATCAACAATGTAGTGGAACCTAAAGGAACAACAAAAGAAAATCATTCACACATAGAGTCACCAGGATTGGTCAGAGATGAAGGCAAAACCCACTAGGGGGAAAACCATTGCAAATTCTTCTTCTTATAGATTGTCATCAAATGATTCAACAAAAGAGAGTGCAATGATCAATATCTTCATCTATGCAGCTAACGAACAAAAACAACTACAACATCCGTGAAATATACCCAACAAAGCATATACGCAAAACACTGATTTTGAAGTTTGTACTGAATTGTCACTGACTGCAGTCAACATTCGAACCCTACGGTCACTGAGCGAATTCTTCGGACAACTAAGATTTCATCTTGTAGTTCCCTGTTGCATCGAGGGGGAGTCATCCGAGTGATTATAGCTGCATGATTGATCTCTGAAGCACAATAAGCGAACGACAGCGGTCGAATCTACCTAGATTTGTCTCTAGGCTTCGATCGCACTGTTAGTTTTTGTAGCATCGGATGTGTTCTAGCCCCTAAATTTGGTGCAGAGGCTAGAATACATGAGATATCCAAAACCCAAAAATCGTTTTTGTAAATTCCTCCTATAAGCATATCAATTATATTATTAACCGATTTTTAAATATTTCATAAATCTAAACTTAGGGAATATGGTTAATTAATCAGTATTAATTGAGATAAGGTGAGAATCATCTAGAAACTCACACGGATCGATCCAAAGATGATCCTAGTGATTGATTAAGTTTTAATCTTGGTCGTTGATGCTCCAACAAAGGATTGTAAGAGGAATTTGATGTGGTGATGGAGAATACACCAGAGCAGATATTCAGTTGCCTAGGTAGTTCAATTTTCTCAATGGCAGCAACTTAGTAGAGAAGATAGAGCTAGAGTAGCAGGTGGAAGAGGAGGGCAATAGCATTCAAGAAGGAAGATTTCCAGCCCTTGGAAGAGGCAAAGGAAGGAAGGCTGAAAATTGCAGAGGGCCAGCGTAAGCTCTGCACAGAGGGTGACACATGGAGCTCAACACAAAGGCTAGGGAGGAAATTTTGGAGGCAAAAAATAGTTGTGGAGTGAGAGAAAACTCCCATGATATTTTTGCCATTATTTTCGTCAAATTAGATTGCCAGTTGGCCATCTAAATTATTGTACTTTGGATTTCTACTGAAGATTAATATTAAAACTCTCATCTGCTGCACCGGTTTTCGCAAGTTGGGTTTTCCGGGGACAATTGTCCAAAAATTATTATGTGTGTCCTATAATTTCTTAGTTTCCCGTATTTTATTTTCCGCAGTATTTTTATGGTGAAAATTGCAGTTGTGATTTTATTCGTTGTTTGTCGTAGCAAATAAACTGCATAATTAAATTTTCAGTTAGAACAATAATTTCCAGTAGCTGCAATAGGTAAAATTTCGCATGGTATCAGAGCGATGTTGATCAACTGGAGAGCTCAGAAGCGAAAAGAAGGAATTTTGTGGCGTAGTGTGGATAATAGGTCAAAATTCTCAAGGGGTAGCGCAGTCTTTTTGCCAGGGGGCCGAATTGCTTGAGGAAGACCGATTTTTCTATGAGGCGCAGAAAAATTCGATTCTTCCAAAGCAAGTGATTCCATAGGCAGAGGGAGCAGCTCAGATTTTCTTCTAGAGCAGATCTCTAGCTGGACACACAGGGTTTTTGCAGCAGTTCACTAGAGCAGAGACAACGTCAAGGTGGAAAAGAGTAATAGCACACTATAAATTCTTCAACATAGCCATGGACATAAGTAACATTCAGGAGACTTCAGATTTGTCTTCCAGATTGGAGGACGAATTTTCTTGCTTAGCAGGATCAACTTCATAGGGAGTTTGGTATGTATACAGTGGAGCATCAGCTCATATGACAGGGGTTAGAGAAAGAGGAGCAGATGGACTTCCAGATCGTTATGGGAAACAAAACGAAATGTACTCCAGTAGGGATAGGTACCATAGATTTTCAGAAGGAGTCAGGGGAAAGCACCAACTCTACAGAATTTGACATGAAGGATTTGGGGTTGATGCACTATTTCCTAGGATTGGAAGTTTGGCAGAATGATGGGGAGATATTCCTTGGGCAAGGAAGATACGCTACAGATATTCTGAAGAGGCTCAAAATGCAGGATTGCAGACCCATGTCTATACCTATGATCAGCAACTGGAAGAAGATAAACGCATCAGATGACAAGGATGTCGAACCCACCTTGTATAGACAACTTATTGGGTCTCTCATTTCTTTGGTCAATGCTAGGCCAGATATCTGCTTCATAGTCAATACCCTTAGTCAATTCATGGTAGAGCTGAAGAGGGTACAATTGGTAGCAACGAGGCATATTTTGAGGTATGTTCATGGCACAGTTGAGTATGGTTTGAGATATACTCAAGGGGATGACGTCAGGCTTTGTGGGTACACAGATGCAAATTGGGCAGGAAGTTCAGTGGTTAGGAAAAGTACCTCTGGGTGTTGCTTCAATGTTGGATTAGGGATGGTTTCTTGGTGTAGCGGGAAGAAAATGTCAGTAGCACTGAACTCTGTGGAAGCAGAGTATATGGTAGCCGACACAACCATATGCGAAGCTATATGGCTTCGAAAACTGCTAGTGAGCTTGTTCAGGCAGAGAATGGAGGTGACTAATGTCTATTGTGATAATTAGAGTTGCATAAAGCTCTCTAAAAATCCAGTGTTTCATGACAGGTCAAAGCACATCGATATTCGGTGTCTCTTCATCAAAGATCGTGTACAATGTGGAGCAGTCCAGCTACAGTATGTTCCCACAAAAGAGTAGGTTACAGAGATACTCACAAAATATCTAGGGAGAGCTAAGTTCGTTTATTTTAGAGAATAGATGGGTATGGTGGAGAACCCATTTAAGTAGCAGGGACAAGTTGTTTTGGATGCTTTTCAGTTGCAGATGTTGCAATTGTAGCAGCAAGAAATGAGAGGGAGTTGTAGTGCAAATGCAGTGTTGGCAGTAGTATGGCAGTGTCAGCAGTAGTATGGCAGTTTCAGCAGTAGAAAAGGTGCAACATATATCAGAATTGCGCAGTGGTTGGTGGGCAATATGGCGAGACATTAGCAACGTGACAGGAGATGATGTAGAGACAAGGTGTGCAGTAGCACTAGAACACATTCCTCGCTAAGAGGGAGTGTTAGTTTTTGTAGGATCAGATGTGTTCTAGTCACAAAATTTGGTGAAGAGGCTAGAATACATGAGATCTCCAAAACCTAGAAATCATTTCTGGAAATTCTACCTAGAAGTGTCTCAATTAGATTATTAACTGATTTTTAAATATTTCCTAAACTTAGGGAATATGGTTAATTAATCATTATTAATTGAGATAAGGTGAGAATCATCTAGAAACTCGCATGGATCGATCTAGAGATGATCCTAACCATTGATTAAGTTTTAATCTTGGTCGTTGTTGCTCCGACATGGGATTATAAGAGGAAGTCGATGTGGTGATGGAGAATACACTAGAGAAAATACTCAGTTGCCCAAGTAGTTCGATTTTCTCAGTGGCAGCAGCTTATTAGAGAAAATAGAGCTAGATGGTGAGTAGTAGGTGGAAGAGGAGGGTAGCAACATTGTGGGAGGAAGATTTCTAGTCCTTACAAGAGGCAGAGGAAGGAAGGCTGAAATTTGTAGAGGGCCAGTGTAAGCTCTGCGTAGAGGGTGACATAGGGAGCTCAACATGGAGGCTAGGGAGGCAATTTCGGAGGCAGAAAATAGTTGTGGGGTGAGAGAAAATTTCCACGATATTTTCGCCGGTGTTTTCCTCATATTAGATTGCCAGTTGGGCATCTAAATTATTGTACTCAGAATCGCTGCTGAAGAGTAATAATAAAACCCTGATCTGCTACACCGGTTTTCCCAAGTTGGGATTTTCCGTGGACAGTTGTCCAAAAATAACTATGTGAAAATTCTTATGTGTGTGCTAGAATTTCTCAGTTTCTAGTATTTTATTTTCTGTAGTATTTTTATGGTGAAAATTGCAGTTGTGATTTTATTTGTTGTTTGCCATAGCAAATAAACTGCATAATTAAATTTTCAGTTAGAAGAATAATTTTAAGCCGCTGCAATAGATAAAATTTCACATGCACCCTTCAAGATGTTATGCGAGTGACTTTGTCTTCCCAGTGACACTCTGAAACATTGTGAGTGAGCGACTATAACTTCTTGGTCGCTCTCTTAAGCCTAGTCTGTGAGTGACTGGGGTCTGCAACCATAAATTTTAAAACCCTAGCTCCCAATCACATGGATGGAGAGTTGTTTGTGCGACTGGAAGTCTCCAATCGCGTGGATGAGCTTCTTTGTGAGAGGCTACGGTCATATCCATCCTGTGTTGTGCCTGTCACTGTGGCCCAAAACCCTAGATTTGAAATGCGAGCTTCGGACCCTGCAATTTCACATAAGAGCGAACCCATTCTTCCGCAGACGAGCCTCAAACTTGTGCGAGATAAAAACCAAGATAGAAGAGTGTCTCCAGATTGTGTCCAAACGAGGTAGAGGTCAGTTGTATTTATATCCTTCCAAGAGGGTCCACTTTGCTTTATGTTTGACCTTATCAAATTTGCACATGTGGGTTTTTATTCATAAATGCACTTTCCCTTATCCGATTTGAGTGATCTTTAGGTCGATTTTGGTCCTCTAAAAAAGAGAAATTCAATGCTAACATTATCTTCATCAGGGTATCTGTCCAAAGTGGAATTTTACAGCAGTTTCATATTATTAACACTCCCTCTCAACTAGGGAGAATTCCACTTACCAATATCTGGCTGTTGATCAACATGGCATCCTGTCATCATATCCTCTCCAATCTCAAGTAACATTACATATTTTCATAGATCATTTTACTTCATCTCTTACTTATTCCTGCTTATCTCTGGATTTTCCCTGCTCATATGCTAAACATTCTTGAATCTAAAAGAAGAAGAATTTGTTATCAGACGGGAGTTTAAGCTGCCACCCTCTGTTCATCAGGCTATTATCTGGTATCTCTGTTAGTAGACTACTATCCAGAATCTCATCAGTGGGGATTCAATTCGCATCATCATCAGCGAACATCTCAACCTGGAAACCAATGACAATTAGGAAGGTCCTATTGGACACTCTCATCTCATGCCCATGACAGTGGGGAAGGTCCTACGAGACACTCTCACCCCATGTCAAGCAATAGGATATCCAAACATATAGGGGAGCACATTCCAAACTTGTATCATATCGGGGAGCTCATTCTCAGCCCGAAATCGCATAGGGTTATCTCAACCCAATCCTATTTCCTATTGACCTTCCAATAGATGACTCTGAGTAGTCATGTGGTAGAACACCTGCATCATAATCCAGCTTGGATGAGGTACCCAACTTACCAAGAGGTAAGGATCACACGCCTCCAAGCCTCCTCAACTTGTTGGCCAAATGGGGAGGGACAATCCCAACAAGCCCTGCTTGTGGGTATGATGCCAATTGGGGTATACTCTACATTGATCGGATAGGGGAGAAACATATCTGACCCTATGAAGATAAGGGAGCAACATCTCCAACCCTATGGGTAACAGATAGGGTGATACCCTATTGTCAAGAGTTCCCTCAACCCTAGGAGCCCTCCATCTCAATTCCTCACCCTGGGAGCTCAGACAAGGGGGGAAGATGGCTTAGTGCCCTCGATCGGTGATAATCTCATGATACTCATATCTGGTATCAGCTTGATCATCATGTAGGAATAGCAGTTGTCTTCTGTTCATGCCGTTCATCAAATCAAATATGATATTAGAACATAAATAATCGTATAAATCACAAAAGGATACAATATTCATCCTCCCTCTCAAGGAGGTGCCAACCACAAGCTTCAGTTGTCTCGTAAAGCTACACTGTCTTAATATATGAAAGTATCTTGGTCCCAACTATATATGGGATTCTCTACCAATCGGATCCCATTTTTTGTCATCACAATCTATCCATGCCATATCCAGATCATGCTCAGACAACTCTCTAAGGAGCTTCTTCATTCTGCCTCACAACTAGCCATGCTAGCAACATCATACTCAACCTTGGTTGTGCTACGGATCTCTCATCCAAGATATCATGGAAAATATTATACCAAAGTAGAATCCAAATGTGCTCATCAATAGAAATCCCAAACATCATCAATACATTCATGCAACCACATATTGTAGGATGAATATCTCAGATCAAAATTGATCGTCTCATGCAAGTATCTCAAAGGATGCTCGGTGGAAACTCAATGTGTATGAAGCATCTCAATCATGAATTCGTCCAAGTTCTATGCATTTAATATATATATATATATATATATATATCTATGTATATGTATATGTATATGGAAGGATGTTCAAAAAAGGAACATCAATGCTTCAATCAATTGTCAGTTGCTAGGTTGAATTCAACAAGACTTCTTCAAAACATCTTGAAATTCAATCGGAGTGTCCAAGGATTTGCATTTCCACTTTCCAATATTTCTTCAATAGCTTCACAATATAGATTATCTTTTCCCAACTTCAAAAATCGATTCATCATTTTGAGCTTCAAAAGCCATCTCCCTCTTACTTAGATCATCAGAGTAGACCATCAGTATATAATACCAAAACCGAATCAAAGTCATACCTTGGAACACTTTTGAAGTAGAGGTTTGGATCTTCACATCATCTTGCCTTCACTAGATAACTGTGAATGTGGCAGACATATATGGGTTGGGAAGCTTGTTGCATGCAATGCTCACTACAAACATAACACTTTTCAAACCAATATGCTAAACTTTATATAAATCAATATTGTTTTCAAGTCAACTAAGTCAGCACATCAAAGATTAGAAGCTAGATGAAAACTGATATCATAGTCATCACAATATCAAAGTGTCAATTCTTCAGACCAGGTGACAGGTAAAGCTTTCATCAAGTCATGACATCATCTATTGTCATGCCAACAAGTTGTCATCTATCATGTAATACCAATCCAAACTTCAGCAAGTCATTCTCATGATCATAATACAAGCCATTTATGATACTAGATGCAAATGCATACACCAAGGATAAGTCATGCAGGTTCCATTTTCATACTAGATTACAACTGTCAATACTTCATCCATTGTGGTAGGAACAAGGAGGCCAATACAAAACCATCCATATAAGTCATTGGAAGTCACTATGCTCATATTTTATTGTCATCAAGGCAAATTATTAGTCGTCAAATCAAATCATTTGTCATCAGGTCAAATCCAAATTTGCTATCATAAAGAGATCTATAGTCCAAAACGTATCTCAATCCTCAAGTCAAAGTTCTAAGTCATTATCAAGCATCATGTCAAAACTCCAAACACTTATCAGCGAAATCACGTCAAACTCTTGTAGCACAAAATTTAATCATAATGACAAATCTATATGCATCTCCCAGTCATCTGCAAACACAAGTTTAGTCTTCATGTTCATATTATAGTAAACATTCAAACTTTCCTTTTGATAGATCTTTCAGTTGTCTTCTTCATGTCTGTAGTACTGAAATCCTTCTGGAGAACATCTGATTTCATGCACAAAAATTCATTTTAATGTCCAGTAGGCATAGTTGCACCCATAGGACTTCCTCCTAGTGATTGGGAGATTACATTCACAATCTTCAAGCTATTATGTGAGCCGTTGTGGCTTCCCAATTGCCAAACCCTAGCTTAGAACTGACTCAGTGCCTCGGTCGCACCCTTGAGCTTGCATCCGTGCGGCTGGAAGGCTATAGTCGCACCTGTAGGCTTTCTTCTGTGCAACTGAGGCTTAGATTGAGATAAAACTATCTCTCCTCATATTAGACCTTTGCTGCAGATCAACAATGTCAGATATTTGTTTATTCATGCCCATAAATCATATTTCAATAGTAAAGAATATACATATAATGGAAATGGTAATAGGAGTAAGAATCTTATGGAGAGATTCTCCCTCTGAATGGGAATCCACTTCAATCATCTTCATTCATGTCATCAACATGTCTATAATACTATTATGCATCAGCAAATCTGTTAGATCATAAAGTCAATCATATAGCCATCATCAGCTAACATGCTAACATCAAGTATACATCATAAGGGTTAGAGTCATATGATAAGGGCAGGTATTCACAGTTCAAAGATCATGAACACAATGTTACTTAAATAGCTTAATCCACTAAATCAAGTCATCCAAATTTACTATAGGGCATAATTAGCAACTTACCAAGGTCGATAAGAAAATTATGAATATCAAACTTATTGTTAGACTTCCATCGTCATGGTTACCATGCTTATCATTATCATAATATCAAGTCAAGTCATTCAATAAAACTTTACCAAAACAACAAGGGTGTCAAACCATTTTCCATACATTCATCATGCTCATCACAAGCATTATCAGTGTCATGTATAAGAATCAATAAGCTAACCTTCTATGTGAAATCCACCATCTCTTATGCACATTGTTGAAATTTCTAAGTCTAACACGTTAGAAATTCTTCCTGCATTATCTGGTTTATTTCTCCTACTTGTTTATTACTCAACAAGTTATTTAACAATATAAATATTGAAAATAAACACAAGTGCAGTCTCAACCATCTACAGATCGACAACTGAAAATAACAGATAAACACACAAGGGACACCATTTTTATTGGACAATCGTCCCTGGAAAAGCCCAACTTGGGAAAACTAGTGCAGCAGTTCTGAGGGTTTTATAATTAAGCAGCTTTCTTGAGTACAACTAGGGTGTCAAACTGGTTCACCTAGAAGAGATTTCTATCTGGCAGTAATACCTCCCTTCCGAAGCAAATATTCAGCAAGTCTGCCCCACGAAAATCCTTCCAGCGCTTCTCCAAGGCTCTGTGTCAACCCTGCTAGCCTCTGTGTAGCTCTGGAACCCCCTGCATCAGCCCTTTTCCTTTTTGCATTAGCTCTCTGGCCTTCTGCGTCACCTACGCAGACCCGGCTAGCCTCTGCGCAGTTTCTCTGGCCTTTTGCGTGGCTCCTGCTAGCTCTGCGTAGCCTCCTCAATCACTGCACTGGCCCTCTGGCACTATCTCTGCCTCTTTGCTATGTACTCACTGCCCCTCGTTGCGACTCAGATCACTTGTTCGAATTTTCTTAGCAAACCCTGCTCCAGAAAATCGAACTGACTGATCAATCTTGGTGTGTCTCCAACTAACCCTCAAGCCTCCTCTTATAATTTTTTTGTTGAGTCTTCAACGACCGAGATTAAATCTCTAATCAACGGCTAAGATTAGATTTGGCTTGATCCATGTATTTTAGAACATTCTCACCCAGTTTTATATTAATACCCATTAATATTTTTATTTTCCTAAGTTTAGACTTAGGAACCCATTAAAAATATTAATTATTTTAATATCTCTCTAAATGGGTGGAATTTCCTCAAACCATTTCTGGGTCTTGGAGATCTCATGTGATTTAGCCTCTCCACCAATTTTCATGGCTAGAGCTCATCCGATGCTACCCCAAATAAACACTCCCTCCTAGTGAGGAATGTGCTCTAGTAATGCTCCATCACTGAACATCACCCTGATCATCCAACACTGGTACTTGTGTTGATGCTTGGCCTACTGCCCAAAATCCTTTGCACTACTGCCTCTTGTATTGCTGCCCATGGCTCTGCCACTGCTATTGCTACATTTGTACTGCATCTCCCTATGCATCCGTGTTGCTGCTGGTCCTTCCTCCCAACATTGCATCTGCATTGCAACTCTCTCTCATCATGCTGCATCGTGCTGCCCATAGCACTACCACTGCTATTGCTGCACTGCAACTCAATTACTGAGAAGTATGTATTTGATCTACCCAGCTACTGACATCCTTGTCAGGCTAGAAGCCCTCCTAATGTTGAAGCTCCCTTTACTGCCTTTGCGCTGCTGCAATAACTTTGTTCCTCTCCCACTGTTGCAAACACCTTTGTGCCTTTCTGCACTACTGCAACCACCTCTGTGCATCTAGCACTATTGCAGCCCTCACTGCGCTGCTACAGATCCCTGCACTCTAGCACTGTTTTGCCGCTCCATCCGCATCTTGCTTCTACCAACATCCGTCATCCTGCTACTATCACTCTGGGCTCACGTCACCAGATATGATCCAAGTGTTTGGGTACCTCAAGGATCCTGCCCCACATCTTTTGTAGTCCTCCTGAAAACAACTCAATGTCTCCCCACCTCTTCTCTAGAGGTGCATGAGCACTCATGGCACAGTCGTCATCTGTCTCGACTTCTTTCTCCGCCTTAGCCGAAGCTTCCTTCGAGTCAAAAGCCTCTCCTTTATTCTTCTTCCTATGACACTGGGTTTCATAATGACCCAGCTCCCCATAATGGAAGCACTTTACCTTCGAAATGTCCTTCTTCTTCCTCTTCCCCTATTGTCCCACAGATGCCAGAGCTGCATCCTCCTCCTCTTTCTTGATTCGACCTCCTTTGCTGCTACTTCTCGCCTTGGTCAACCATTTGATCTCTTCTTGGCAAAGAGCTGCCCACATCTCTTCCCATCCTGGAAGATCAGCTCTGCCCAAAATGCTTTGGACAAATGTATCCCAATCCTCAGGGACGGGCGATCCTCACTATGAACTCCTGATCCGGTGTGGCCCCTATGGAAGTAAGTTGGTCCTAAATATCTTGCAACCTGCTGAGGTATAGATTTATCTGCTCCCCCTTCTGCATCTGATATGTCTGCAGTTGATTCTCCAATAGAATCTTCCTCTGCATGGAAGTGCCCTGATACAATGTCCTTAAGGTGTCCCACATCTCCTTTGTCGTGTTCTTCTCAGAAATATGCGGTATCACATGATCCTTGACCCCATCAAGGATTATGCACTTTTTTTTTGCCATTGCATCCTCGTATCTTTCATTATCAGCTGAGTCGACTGGGATAGCCATGGTTCTCAAGGCGAAGCCGTTGATGCCATGTCTATCTAGAATCAACAAGATCCTGGCCTTCCAGATGACAAAGTTGGACGCCCCGTCCAACTTGTCCCGATCCCTCAGTCCGTTCATTTCCATCTCCGATCTTCTACTGGACTCCCTCAAAGTCTTGACTTCCCTCCTGGAATTTCTCTCCTAGACTCCCTCTGAGTCTTGATTTCCCTCCTAGAAATCCTCTTACCAACTATCGAACTGCTCCTCTCCGATCCTCTTTGCAACTGTAAAACTCAGATCTGGATTTCTTGGCTAGAAATCCCTCAAGGCAGCGGCTCTCTCTACCTTGGTTTTGTCCCGTTAGGTACTGTTCTGTTTCGACAACAATAACACCCCACCAACTTCCCAATCCACAATCTGCCCACAACTCCCTAGGCCCCAACCGCTGAAGAAAATGAGCCTCTTAGCTATGCGCAATCCCGGCAAGGCTAAATCGTGACCAACTGGGTCAAGCCTACCTGACTGAGTAAGATGACGTGGCTCTTCGTGAGCCTCTTATACCTTCCTCTGCCTCTGCGCTGGCCCTCTCTCTGGCTCGAAATGATGACGCAGGCCCTTTGCATCACTACTCCTCTGTTGCTTTCTACTTAGGAACAACTTTTGTCTCTTGGGAGAGTTGTTTATGCTGCAAATTTTCTTATTTAGCTGGTGCCTTCAGCTCTCCTATGATCTGCAATGCTCTGATACCATGTTGAAATTTCTAAGTCTAAAACGTTAGAAATTCTTCATGCATTATCTGGTTTATTTCTCCTACTTGTTTATTACTTAACAAGTTATTTAACCATATAAATACTGAAAATAAACACAAATCTAGTCTCAACCATCTACAGATCAACAACTGAAAATAACAGACAAACACACAAGGGACCGTTATTTTTGGACAATCATCCCCAGAAAAGCCCAACTTGGGAAAACCGTTGCAACAGTTCTGAGGGTTTTATTATTAAGCAGTTTTCTTAAGTACAACTAGGGTGCCAAACTGGTTCACCCAGCAGAGATTTCTATCTGGCAGTAATACCTCTCTTCGAAAGCAGATATTCAGCGACTTTGCCACACGAAAATCCTTCCAGTGTTCTCTAAGGCTCTGCGTCAGCCCTACTAGCCTCTGTGTAGCTTTGGAACCCCCTGCGTCATCCCTCTGCCTTTCTACATCAACTCTCTGGCCTTCTGCTTCACCCACGCAGGCCCTGCTAGCCTTTGCACAGTCTCTTTCGCCTTCTGCGTGGCTCCTACTAGCTCTTCGTAGCCTCCTCAATCACTGTGTTGGCCCTATGGTACTATTTTTGCATCTCTGCTATGTACTCACTGCCCCTCGCTGCAACTCATATCACTTGTTCGAATTTTCTTAGCAAACCCCGCTCCTGAAAATCGAACTAACTGATCAATCTTGGTGTGTCTCCAACTGCCCCTCAAGCCTCCTCTTATACTTTTTTCCGTTGAGTCTTCAACGACTGAGATTAAATCTCTAATCAACAGCTAAGATTAGATTTGGCTTGATTCATGTCATTTAGAACATTCTCACCCAGTTTTTATATTAATACCCATTAATATTTTTATTTTCCTAAGTTTAGACTTGGGAACCCATTAAAAATATTAATTATTTTAATATCTCTCTACCCGGGTGGAATTCCCTCAAACCATTTCTAATCTTGGAGATCTCATGTGCCTTAGCCTCTCCACCAATTTTCATGGCTAGATCACATCCGATGCTAACCCAAATAAACACATGTCAAGTGTCAAGAGTATCATTTACTAGAGTCAAGGTGCTAGCCTTATTTATAGGATCAAGATATCCAAAAGATCCTTGTTAGCCAAACATCAAGTATACCAATATATCAAAATATCAACATTAAGTAGCCTCATAGAATTTAAGAAGTTCACCATGATCAAAATTTTCAATACTAGGTGCAACATTTCATCATATGAAACATGAATCCAAGTCACTTTCAAACTAAGTTGCACGAAATGGGGAAACGGGTACGAGTTTCCGAAATGGGAAGCGATACAAAACGATACATCACATTTACTCATGAATGATCACATAATGAAAATAAAAATATCGGAATATCCAAAAGCAACCTTTATTAGATATCCAAATCTCAAAATTAGCCTTTATTTATATTAATATATGAGGCTGCAAGTACAATAAAGACTATAAGGCTGCAAGATTATTGGGAGTTTCCCCTGCATAGAAGGCTTGGTTCTCTTGATTAAATACAAGTTTCATATCCTAGTACATGATAAAATCCAATGGAAACATTGCAATCCCTCCAATCGTGAAACCCTGAAGAACAAATAAGTCTGTTGGATTTTGAGTGAGATCTAAAATTCTACTTTCTCCATATGAAATCCAATGAGGGCGAAACCACTCTCAAACATCCTGAGTCATTTCATGGTAATGTTAAAAATTTAAGTAAAAGGATGAAAATGAAAAATAAAGGAGAATATCACTTTTATTTTAAGAATTTAACATTACCATGCACTGCATATCCCTCAAACTTCCTGATGAATTGCATATCGACACTAGGGCAAAAATTCACTTTTATAGCTTTAGACACGCATCTAGAAGCAACAAGAAGTCACTAACATACCCTAAAAGTAAATTAAAAAACAAATTAAAAATAAAAAATAAAAAATAAAAAACACAAGTTAATGAGGAACCATGGGTCGTACGGCCCTGAAACGCGTTTTCAGCCGTACTAGCCACGTTTCTGTTTTGGGAAATGTGGCAGTACGGCCGGAAACGCGTTTCACGGCCGTACCAAATGCGTTTCCGCGTTTCATACCCGTTTCCATACGGAAACGAACCTCTATACCACGTTTCCTGCAACATAGCTTTCAAATGTATGCAAGAACTATTTGTGAATGAAACATTCACATCATACCTTAGGGCTTACCTTGCCATTCAATATTATAGCTGAAACATAACATAATATATCATGCATACCTTGTAGTATTCAAATACCTATACACCTTCTTATTTTATATACTCAGCTTGTACCACATTGTCACCTTTTTGTTAGGTGCCTTTTTACCTTTTTCCAATACTAGTCCTTCTCTTCCTACACTATCTATGATCCTCAAGAAGGATCCACTTATCACAACTCATCAAGAGGTTAGAAGCATCCAAATACTCTTATATATGTAGGAAGCATGAGTAATAGTCAAAACAATAATCAAATCCATAAGTCTAAATAAAAGTGAAGACATAGAGAAGCATCATAAATAAAAAATGCTTATCTTCAATGAGAGGTGTTCATCTCCCTCTTGAACCAAGAGCCATCATTGTCCTTTGAACATATAACAATGTTGTGTTCACTATTTCCACCAAATTTATCAACAGCCAGGCCTAATAGAGACTATCCCATCTAGGGCTTCATCGAATTCGTCACAAGTGCTTGAGCATCTTCACGTTGACAATGCTAGGGTTTCTAGATTGTATATCTCAAATCTTTGCCATAAACCAGGGTTTCTCTCAAACCCTAACCTCATAATATCCATCAAACCCTAATACACAAATTGCGTAAGGTTTTCTTCAAATCCTAGAATTCTTTTAGGTCTCCTCCATCTTCTCTTGCTTCCATTAAAGGTGTCTCCATGGGGTGATCTCCATGACTTTTCTTCAACCCAGCTCTGATACCATGTTAATTTGTCATAGGGATATATTGAGATTTGCTTTGATAATTGCATTTCATCATTAACACATTAAATTCACCCCATAACATCATAACATTATTCACATTTACATCATAATTCAGCAGCATATGCAGCTATGTAGAAAGAACAATATAATCATCATCAATGTAGCAGAACATAAATGAACAACAAAAGAAAATCATTCACACGTAGAGACACCAGGATTGGTCCGAGACCAGGGAAAAACCCACTATGGGAAAAACCCTTGCAAATTCTTCTTCTTATAGATTGTCATCAAATGATTAAGCAAAAGAGAGTACAATGATCCATATCTTCATCTATGTAACTAACCAGCAAAAACAACTACAACATCCATGAAATAAACCCAACAAAGCTTATATTCAAAATATTCATTCTGAAGTCTATATTGAACTGTCATGGACTGTAGTCAACTGTCGAACCCTGCAGTCACTTAGTGAAATCTTCAGACAACTAATATTTTGTTTTTTAGTTCTCAGTCGCATGGAGGAGTCATCTGAGCGACTATAGCTGCATGGTCGCTCTTTGAAGCACAACAAGAGAGCAACTGTTGTCGTATCTACCCAAATTTGTCTCTGAGCTTTGGTCGCACCATTCAAGATGTTATGTGAGTGACTTTGTCTTCCCAATCACACTCTGAAACACTGTGAGCGAGCGACTATAACTTCCTAGTCACTCTCTTAATCCTGGTCTGTGAGCGTTAGGGCCTACAACTAGAAATTTGAAACCCTAACTCCTAGTCGCATGGATGGAGAGTTGTGTGTGCAACTAGAAGGCTCCAGTCATACAAATGAGATTCTATGCTAGCAGCTATAGTTGGATCCATCCTGTGTTGTGCCTATGGCTATGGCCCAAAACCCTAGATTCGAAATGCGAGCTTCGGACCTTGCAATTTTACCTCATAGTGAGCCCATTCTTTTGCAGACGAGCCTCAGACCTGTGTGAGCCAAAACCAGGAGCGTCTCAATATTGTGTCCAAATGAGGTAGAGGTCACTTGTATTTATAGCCTTCCAAGAGGGTCTACTTTGCTTTAAGGCTGACCTTATCAAATATGCACATGTGGGTTTTTATTCATAAATACACTTCCCCTTGTCCAATTTGAGTGATCTTTAGGTCAATTTTGGTCCTCTCGAAAAGAGGAATTCAATGCTAACATTATCTTCATTAGGTGAGTTGTCCAAAGTGGAATTTGACTGCAATTACATATTTTTAACATCCCCAATCATCTTGGGGATGATCATCATCATCTATGCTCTAGATCAAGGCATGCCCATCAATTAGTGTCAAGGCCAACCTAGGGCCATGCGGGGTCCACTAGGTACATCATCAAGAATCTTCAATGACAAGAAAAGTGAGCTTAACTGTCTAGCATCTAAGGGTGCTTTTAGGTATCACTCATTTTCTAGGGTCATCAAAGTGTCAATGCATTGCTATAGGGAAACAATGCATCTGCAAGGTCGTCATTCTCTCAGTACAACTTAGGCATCATGTAGTGTAGGAGTGTAATAGTGTGCCCTCAAAGACTCAACTACTCTATACAAGGCCACTTGTAAAAAACATCTAACCCAGGTGGATATTGGTGGCCACATGCCTATTCTGCCTAGACCTCCAATCGATTTTATCTATTTCCTTGATTATAGCAGTGTTGTCGCATAGATTGTCACGACAACCCTCAGACCGGGGGCTGTCACCCTGATCCCCGATCTCTCTGTTTAAGCCTGTCTCTCGCGGCTAAGGGGGGTAGACCCTATAGGAAAATGGATGGCCAACTGTGAACCAGTTGGGCTGGGAGACACGAAGGGAAACCAGCACTAAATTGATTTTATTAAATTAATAAACCAGTGCCTTATAATATAAATGATTAAACGATTATTTATCAAGTGCTGCAGAGATATGAACTCATTAACAATCGTTTTACCATCAAACAACAGAGATTAACTTTTACCACATGCGAGATAATCAATAAATGCTTAATGGCTTAAAGGGCTGCGTATATGCAGTAGAATTGCAGCAAGGAGAATACGCAGATGCAGGGGAAATGTTGAGAGATGTAACTGCACAGATTTGCCTCAAAAAAGAATTCAAAATGCCCTTGTAACACAAAGAAATACTGAGAAATAGCAAGGAGTTGATCAAACCCCTGGAAATCTTCAGAAAACCCTGCAACCTGTAAATGGAAAAGAAAAACACCCAGAATATATATATAAAAATCAAAACCCTACAAACAAGCTACAATATTTATAGCTTTGTGACTCTACAACTGCCGGATTTGTCAATAACCTTCAATAATATTTTCAAAATTCTAGATTTACTATGAAATGCTTTAGAAAAAATCTCATGCAACTTAGAAAATAAGCTCTAAATGATAAACCCAGAATCAAAACTCGCTGGGCTCTACAAGAGAGTGCTTTGCGGGAGTTGGCTGGTTCAGCCGAGAACTTCCCCAAACGCCCACTGATCTTCTCAATCAAGGTTTCCTGAACAGCTCACTTCAACCATCAATAAAGAGGGAAAAACAATACTAGATTTCAGATACAATGGAGATACCTGCCATTATTTCAGAAATCTTATTACCATTCAAACCCTAGTAAGTGAACAAGATACCTATGTTCAACAATACTCTACATCAAGCTATTAGTAATGGCTGAAAATAACATTATGCAAAAAATAAAATAGCTCACAACACTTCAAGAGAGTAACACCAGCAAGATTTCAACCCCAAAGTCTTTCTTTATTTGCAACAGACAAAGTTTACAAGAGAGCTTTCTTCAACACAAAACTCACAGATCGAATGATCTCAAATGATCCTAGCACCCTATTTAAAAGAAAAATTCCCAACGGCTAGTTCAAGTGATCCATGTCAAAATGATCTCAACCGTCAATGAGGATCAAGATATCTCTTAATCTCATCCGTCGAATTTTTAATGCATTAAAAAATTGAAATTCTGCATTTATTTACTCAAAAATATTATTATTTTTTTATTTTTAAGTTTATTTTTTTATTATTTATTATTTTATTTTTATATCTTTTATATATATATATATTATTCCTTTTATTGTTTTTATCTTTCAATTTTTTAATTTATTTTTAAATGAATCCTCGAACTTAGCCTTTGGAAAAAATTCCCTAGGACCTAAGACTTAGGACTTATGAGGGGATTAAAACATTTCCTAACCCTCAAGACACTTACATCATGACTTTTACAATTTTACATCTCAAGGGGGAAAACCCATTTGACATAGACCCTCATAAACCACCCAGTTCTGTGACACAACTATAATATAGCAGATTAACACACTAGGATTCCTCTAAGATTCTACTGACAAAATTCATTCTGGCTTTGGGGTTAGGTTGAAATAAAACTCTGCCGATCATGGATTGGTGAGAGAAAAAACCTTCCGGAACGTAGATTATCACTATAAAATTAGGTCCACCTAGGCAATTTACATACATGACTTAACTCTACTAAGATTATTTACAATTCACATATGCAGACTGGGTTTACAACATAAATTGATCAAGTCGACGATGACTGTCGAATGGCACGGACACGTCAATCAAGTGCTATCCCTTTTGCGAAGAAAGGGGGTGTACTGCTATGGGAAGTTGACACATAGTGGTCAACATCTGGCTCCACTTGGGGACACGTTGCTGCACTGCAGGAATGTGAGAATCCAGGATCTGCATCCATGCAACACACAACAGAAATAAGTAGCGTCCATCCAAAAATCATCATATAACATTTAAGCACATGAAAGATAGAATCTCTTCATTTATTAACAAGGAAAATAAATCTAATCCTAAATCAGAAATAAAATGCTGAAATAACAAGGAGTAGGGTTAGAAATACAATACAAAGGATGCCCTATGGCATCAGATATCATCTTTGAAGAACAGCTTGAGCATTTGGCCATTTGCAGGTAGATCAAGTGGTTCACCATCCAATCTGCTCAAGTGGAATGAGTTTGGTCCAGCTATATCTCGAATAATGTAAGGTCCAAACCACAAACTGTTGAACTTCTTATGTTTTCCTGGTTTCTCATTCTTGCGATCCCAAAGAAGTACCATATCTCCCACCTGCAAAGATCTAGATCGAGAAAATTTATCAAAGCTTTTCTTAATGTTAGACTGATTTTTACATATAGCATCAAAAGCGTTCCTACGAGCTTCATCTAACTCCACAATCTGATCTATTATATTCTGAACAACAACTTTATTAGTAGAAAAATTCTGAAGGAGCTGATAAGCTAGCAAGTTCAGGTGCACAGGTAAGGTTACATCCAAGCCATAAACTAATTCAAAGGGAGATTTACCAGTAGCTTTCTTCTTAGTGATTCTATCTGCCCATAAAGCATACTTGATTTTGCTATCCCATGATCTCTTATTATCTCCTACTATCTTCTTGATAATGGTAATGAGATTCTTATTACTTGATTCAGCCAGACCATTACCCTGAGGATAGTAATTTGACGAATGAGATAAGACAATGCCATACTTGAAACAGAAAGATGAAAACTCTGAGGAACTAAAAGCTTTCGCATTGTCAGTAGTGATCTTAGCAGGGACACCAAATCTAGTAATGATGTTATTTTCAATGAAATCCATAATAACCTTTTCAGTGGAATTCTTAGCAGGAATGGCCTCAACCCATTTAGTGAAATAATCTGTAGCAATCGAAATCCATGAGTAGCCATTGCTAGAATTTTCATGGAACTTCCCTATGAAGTCCAGACTCCAATGCTGAAAAGGTGTCTCTACAATGACAGGTTATAGGGGCAGGGCAACAAGCTTCTGTTTCCCAGTGAATAGTTGATAGGCTTAACAAGCTCTAACGAACTTGTGCACATCAGAAAAAATTGAAGGCCAATAATAACCAGCTCTCAGGATCTTGTGGGCAGTAGTTCTAGTAGCATAATGACCACCACAAAATCCTGAATGAAACTCAGAGATTAATTTCTTGGACTCAACGTCCTCAACACACCTAAGCACTATGCCCTCAGGATTTCTCCACCCAAGGCCATCTTTCATAAGGAAATACTTAGTGGCTTTTAGTCTAAGAGTCCTTCTCTTATGAGCAACTAAATGGTTAGGACATGCAAGATTCATCAAGTAATAAACTATGTCCTTGTACCACTCATGCTCTCCTAATCTTTGCAACTCCGGTGAAGATAGATCGCTAAGACAAAACAAACCAAGAGTCTTTTCGTTACCTTCAGTCAACATCTGAGCCAAACCTTGGCCTTTGACTAGCTTGGTGGGTCTGATCTCTAAATCATATTCTTGTATTTTAGTAACCCACCTAGCGCGAGTCCCTAAGCAACCGGTTTGAGTTAATATATCTTTAGCAGTGGAATGTGGGACGAAAGCAATGATTTTAGAATAACCCACGTAAGTTTTGAAGTGCTTAAGAGACTTGACCAAGGCATAAGCCTGCTTTTCCATGCTATTGTACTTCAATTCAGAATTTTGAAGTGCTCTACTCATGAAAGCAATAGGCTGCTCGTGACCATCTTTATTCTTTTGTAGCAGGACACCAGCAATGGTATCTTCAGAAGCGAAAGAAAAAATCATGAAATCCTTGGAATAATCGGGACTAACTAAGACAGGAGCTCTTGCAATAGCACATTTGATTTCTTGAAAAACCTTTTTGCTGTCTTCTTGCCAAACAAATTTTGCATCTTTCTTTAGAAGACTTTGAATAGGCTTAGCTATTTCTGCGTAATTTGGAATAAACCTTCTAATAAAATTTGTCTTTCCAAGGAAAGACTGAAGGGATTTAAGATTATCGGGAAGATGAATCTTTTGGATTGCTTCAATTCTTTCAGGATCAATCTTGATTACATCCTTAGAAATGATATGGCCAAGTAATTTCCCTTCTGTTACTCCAAAAACAGACTTAGCTGGATTCAAAGAAATCCCGTATTATCTACATCTATCGAAAACCTACTTAAGATGATTTACATGACTAATACCATCTTTAGAAAAAACAGTAAGATCATCTTGGTAAATCTCAATAAATTTTCCGATTAACCTCTTGAAGGCATAATCCATAGCCCTTTGGAATGTAGCCCCAGCGTTTGTTAATCCAAACAGCATTCTGATGTATTCAAAGGTACCCACCACACCATGTATTCGGAAGTTTAGAGAGGCCCTGGAGATTGAAAAAAGGCCTGAAAATCTTAATAGGGATGACGGCTGGAAGATCAGCAGTTGCTGGATCCCAGCCCTGTCTTCCTAGCCGCCTCATTCCTTCTTCTCTTGGGTTTCCTGATTCCTTTACCCTCCTGATCTCTTTCGTTCCTGGATGTTCTCATCTCGAAGAATGATGATGGTTCCTTCTCTCACCAGGTTTTTCGGAAGAAAACGCATACTGATCAATATCTGCATGCTTCCTCCCATCATTTCCCAGCTCATAAGTTAGGGGTTCTCAGCACGCTTGCTACCCTTGCTGTAAGAATATCCGATGAAAAGAGCTTGGAAAAGGAGAAGGCCCATCTCCTTGATGTCTTTTTGAAAAATGGTTATAGAAGACACCTAGGACAAAAAGCCTTCCTCAGAGCTCGTAAAGAGCCTTCAGTTCCTAAAGATCCGAATGATCGGGTCACAGGGGTTCACCTACCTTACATCCAAGGAACCACTGATAGGATTGCCAGGATTCTAAAGAAGCATAAGGTTCCCGCTACCTTTAGACCTCTTAATACCATCCGTGGCTCCCTGAGGTCGGTGAAAGATCCTATCGATCCGAAAGACATGAAGGGCATCTATGTTATTCCATGTTCTTGTGGGACACCATATATTGGTGAAACCAATCGATCTCTTAATCAAAGGATTAACGAGCATTCAGCAGACTTAAGGCATGGAAGAGCCAAGTCCTCGGCCCTTGCAGAGCATGCCGAGAAGACTAAACATCATGTTTGTATTGAAGAGGTGCGCGTCATTGCAAAGGTTGGGCAGTTTCACCATCGGAAGTTTAGAGAGGCCCTGGAGATTGAAAAAAGCCCTGAAAATCTTAACAGGGATGACGGCTGGAAGATCAGCAGTTGCTGGATCCCAGCCCTATCTTCTAACCGCCTCATTCCTTCTTCTCTTGGGTTTCCTGATTCCTTTACCCTCCTTTTTCCGGTGGGTTTCTATTTCCTTTTTTGGTATTATTGCCCCCTTTCCTAGATAAGGGGCTTTCGTTTTGTGAGGGTATAACGTTAGTTTTCTGATCTAGCAATAGGAGCCTGTAGTTTTTTCTGTTCTTTTGCTTCTTTCATTATGAAAGTTTTGTGTAGTTTGATTAAAGGGTCTAGAGTCTCTGCGAGAAATTGAAGCTTTACCTTTTTTATTCTCATAGTAATTCTCCTCCTACATAGGGTTAACTCTAGTTTGATTAAGATTTTTACGTATTAAGAAAATATATATTGGTAGGATTTAATGAGATTAAAGTATAGGAATTAAATTAATAATAAGAATCACCATTAAAATTTTTTATTCATATAAATAACTATTAATAATAACATAATGGTAAACAAATTACATTAATAATAATATTCATATTAACAATAAATAATATTATATTTATATTATTTATAATAGTATAAAGTAAGAGTTTGGTTAAATGGGTAGTTAGAGGAATATTAAGGTAAAATTAGACTTTTTAAATAATATTCACATTAATAGTAGAAATAAATAATATCAGATTTATATTATGTATAGTATGGATTGTAATTTGGTTAAACGGGTAGATAGAGGAATTTTTCCTTTAATTATATATTTATTATGGTCAATTAGACTTTTTAGATAATAATATTAAGAATAAATAATATTATATTTATATTATGTATAATAGTATAAATTAAAATTTGGTTAAAAGGGTAGATAAGAGAAATTTTTTCATTTAATTATAGGTATTAGACTTTTTAGATGATATTTATTACTGATATTATATAGGGGTAATGGTATGATATTAATGGGAGATAATGGTATTTTTCACCATTTTACCCCTATATAAGGGCATATTTTGATATTTTATTAATAATTAACATAATGGTAATTAGATTAGTTTCTTTATTTAGAAATAATATCTGATTTTTTAAATATTTAAAATAAAATAATGAATTTTATTAATAAATATATGAATAATGAGAATATAGATGTTAGAGGTCCATTAACTGTTACTTGTCAACATAGCTGTTGGAATAGCCTTCTGTCCCTATTTATTGCATCGCTCAGATTGGATCTTCAACTTGTCCTGACGATGAACTACACTAGTTGGTTCGAAACGCGTCAACAAATGGTTTTTTATGTGATTTTGCCGAAATTATTCTCTTAACAAGATTATGGATCACAGAAGTCTAAACTCCTTAACAATCATGATGTCTGGGTAAACTGATAGATGAACTTGAAAATCTTTGATCAAACCATGCACTTCAATTTTCTTAGAATCCATGGCACATATGTTATAGTAGGGTCTAGAAACTCTTAAGTTAAGCTTTCCATGACCCTTTTAGTCATTACACAAACTGATGCATCAGAATCCAAAATGCAATTATTCAATTTGTATCCATTAACTAACAAGGTGATAAAGAAAGGCTGGTGATCTTTGTTATCAGCATCTAAGCTTTGCAAAAATATGGGAGCATCATGATAGTCAATTTCCCGATTTTTCTGTTGAGAAATATTTACTTGAGGACCTTGAATAACTTTTAGTAACTTATCTCTTTGGGAAGGGATTTTAGCAATCTCGGAGACAGGAACCCAGATTTTCGCATTGTTGAACCAACTTCCCAAATCGACATCTAATCCAGAGTTTAAACCAGGGTTAAAAATTCGAGGGGGAATTTGATTCCCGCTTTGATCTATCCCTTCTCTGATAGGTCAAACCTTTATCTCTAGCAATTTCCAAGATTTGCTCGGGAGAGGGTTTTTCACCATATAACCTAGCCAAAATGTCATCTTCATTTTCAAGGTTATTTATACTAAAAGTTGATGAAGGATTCATAACATCACGACTATTTTCCTTGACCTCTATCTAGTCATCCATAGACAAAGAAAACTTGCTACCTACCACATTTATTTGATCACCTGCCCCAAACATCCCGTTATCTAAGATCCTTCTAACGATGGGGCAAGTGGCCTCTTCATGAAGAGCATCACAAACCCGACAGTAAGGAGGAGCATTATCAACCAAATTAGTAAACGGATTAGGAGGTCTCTGCTCACTAGACTGAACCTTCTTTTGCCAATTGTTATTTCTGTTATTATTATTTCGAGGTTGGAAGTTTTGCATTTGTGATCTTTCCATTTGGATCAACCTATTCTGCAAAGTGCCTATCTCCTTGTTATGATTAATTTCCATGGTTTCAATCTTTTGAAGCAATTTGAGAACAAGCTCGCTTTCAGGCTCTTGAACTGCTTTTCCTTTAGGTTCTTTTAGTTTCGTAGCAGCACTATCGAAACCTGGGATCTCAGACTTCCCAGATGCTGCCTTGTCCTTTTCAAGCTCTATAGCTAAGGTCTAGCAATCTCTATAATCATTAAGTCTAGCACGCCTTAATTCATAAGATGGCTCAGGACTAAAGGCATCAATGTAAAAATATCGAAGAGATTTTTCGGTAGGTTTATAGTCTTGAGGCAATTCTCTAACAATACCATTAAACCTTTTGTTAAATTCTTCAACAGTTTCATTCTCTCTTTTTTTTATTATGCTGATAGCTTTTACAAGGTGTCTTCCTTCTCTCTTATCTCCATATTTTTCTTTAAAGGCATCAATGATCGATTTTAAGGAATCAAATGAATTCTGAGGCTTTTCAGTAAACCATTCATGAGCATCGGCCCCCAAGATTAAAATAAAAAGAGTCATTCTAACATCCTCATGATCGAAATCAGGAGACCTTGCGTACTTAGCCATCCATATACTAAAATCTCTCAGATGCGAATTTGCACTAATCGCATTAAAAAGCCCAACTGGACTAGTAAAAAGAAAATGGATATCAGAGAGGGCTTCTTGTCCGAGGTTAACAAGAAGTGTACGAGAAGAGAGTTTGTGTAATCGTACTCTGAGGGCCCTTTCAGGATCAGGAGCAGGATTGCACAGACTGCTTGGATGTCTTCTAGTATACACTCTTGAAGATAATATATGAAGTGGAGTCGCCACTTGGATAGGAAGTGAAACATGGAAAAGATCAAAATGAAAGGACCAAGGACAGAAAAAACTCTATCCCCGGCAATGGCGCCAAAAAATGTTGTTGCATAGATTGTCACGACAACCCTCAGACCGGGGGCTGTCACCCTGATCCCCGATCTCTTCGTTTAAGCCTGTCTCCTGCGGCTAAGGAGGGTAGACCCTATAGGAAAATGGATGACCAACTGTGAACCTGTTGGGCTGGGAGACACGAAGGGAAACCAACACTAAATTGATTTTATTAAATTAATAAACCAGTGCCTTATAATATAAATGATTAAACGATTATTTATCAAGTGTTGTAGAGATATGAACTCATTAACAATCGTTTTACCATCAAACAACAGAGATTAACTTTTACCACATGCGAGATAATCAATAAATGCTTAATGGCTTAAAGGGCTGTGTATATGCAGTAGAATTGCAGCAAGGAGAATACGCAGATGCATGGGAAACATTAAGAGATGTAACTGCACAGATTTGCCTCAAAAAAGAATTCAAAATGCCCTTGTAACACAAAGAAATACTGAGAAATAGCAAGGAGCTGATCAAACCCCTGGAAATCTTCAGAAAACCCTGCAACCTGTAAATGGAAAAGAAAAACACCCAAAATATATATATAAAAATCAAAACCCTACAAACCAGCTACATTATTTACAGCTTTGTGACTCTACAACAGCCAGATTTGTCAATAACCTTCAATAATATGTTCAAAATATCAAATTTACTATGAAATACTTTAGAAAAAATCTCATGCAACTCAGAAAATAAACTCTACATGATAAACCCAGAATCAAAAATGGTTGGGCTCTACAAGGGAGTGCTTTGCGGGAGTTGGCTGGTTCAGCCAAGAACTTCCCCAAACGCCCACTGATCTTCTCAATCAAGGTTCCCTGCACAGCTCACTTCAACCATCAATAAAGAGGGAAAAAACAATACTAGATTCTAGATACAATGGAGATACCTGCCATTATTTCAGAAATCTTATTACCATTCAAACCCTAGTAAGTGAACAAGATACTTGTGTTCAACAATACTCTACATCAAGATATTACTAATGGCTGAAAATAACATTATGCAGAAAATAAAATAGCTCACAGCACTTCAAGAGAGTAACACCAGCAAGATTTCAACTCCAAAGTCTTTTTTTATTTGCACCAGAAAAAGTTTACAAGAGAGCTTTCTTCAGGACAAGACTCACAGATCGAATGATCTCAAATGACCCCTAGCACCCTATTTAAAGGAAAAATTCCCAATGGCTAGTTCGAGTGATCCATGTCAAAATGATCTCAACCCTCGATGAGGATCAAGATATCTCTTAATCTCATCCGTCGAATTTTTAATGCATTAAAAATTTGAAATTCTGCATTTATTACTCAAAAATATTATTATTTTTTTTTTTAGTTTTTTATTTTATTTTTCTTATTTTTATATCTTTTATATATATATTCCTTTTTTTATTGTTTTTTTTATCTTTTCAATTTTTTAATTTATTTCTAAATGGATCCTCGAACTTAGCCTTTGGGAAAAATTCCCTAGGACCTAGGACTTAGGACTTATGAGGGGATTAAAACATTTCCTAACCCTCAAGACACTTACATCATGACTTTTACAATTTTACATCTCGAGGGGGAAAACCCATTTGACATAGACCCTCATAAACCACCTAGTTCTGCGACACAACTATAATATAGCAGATTAACACACTAGGATTCCTCTAAGATTCTAATGACAAAATTCATTCTGGCTATGGGGTTAGGCTGAAGGAAAACTCTGCCGATCATGGATCAGTGAGACAAAAAACCTTCCGAAACGTAGATTATCACTAGAAAATTAGGTCCACCTAGGCAAGTTACATACATGACTCAACTCTGCTAAGATTATTGACAATTCACATATGCAGATTGGGTTTACAACATAAATTGATCAAGTCAACGATGACTGTCAAATGGCATGAACATGTCAATCAAGCGCTATCCCTTTTGTGAAGAAAAGGGGGTGTACTGCTATGGGAAGTTGACACGTAGTGGTCAACAAGCAGCATTTACTATTTTTAACTATTTTTCGGGTCCTTAACTTCTGATGTTGTTTTGACACCCTAAACAACATTTTTTTGAGGTCCACAACAAGCACATAGGCATGGCCTAGTCGCAAATCCTGTAGTACTCAGAGAGATCTTTCCAACGAGGTATCGTATGCACCAAACGAAGATCATATAACCAAGTTATGACCCCAAGAAGTGTGTTTCCAAACTAACCCCAACGGGGCTCACAAACTCTTGGCTTTCCATCTCCTCGGGTTAAGGTTTTGGTTGTTTAGGGTTTTCCCTTGTTGTTCTATAATAAAAAGGTCCTTGAGCCTCATTGTAACATAGTCCAGAGGCATGTAGCCACCACATCTCTTCTCAGAGATAGGCTACCATCATCCGAGCTAGTTTATTTCCATTTTGTATGTAAGCATATTTCAGTGGTTTGATATTAATGTAATGAAGTTTTATTTCTGTTGCATCTCTATGTTTATGTTTGTATTTGTATTCTGTTGCGTTCCTATATAAATCTGGATCAATAGTATCAGAGCGGTCTGCTCATCCCCAACGAGGTAAGGGTATAAGGAGTTAGGGCTCGAACTGGTTGAGCCTTTACAAGACTAGAATTGCAGGACATTCTTTCAAAATATTGCTCGAAGAAGCCCTCAAGTGACAAATGAACGCAATGATGGATAACTTTGCCCAGATCCTTCAGCATCTACCCACAGGTGATGCATCTTCATCCATCAACCACTTTGGAGGCGCCACTCCCTTTAAGGTACAAGTCAACTTTGACATTCCCATATTTGAAGGCCAGATAGATGCAGATGTCGTAGATAGATGGTTAAATCTGTTGGAAAGATATTTTTCGGTTCATGACTTTTCCAATCAGGAAAAGATTACTTTTTCACTTCTCAAAGTCTCCCCCCATGTCAAGGACTGGTGGAAAACCTATTGTGAACAGAAGGACGAGAGAACCCTCTTTGATTTCAGCCTTGGAATTCTTTTCGAGACTTCATCAAGG
This sequence comes from Pinus taeda, assembly GCA_000404065.3. Lineage (NCBI taxonomy): Eukaryota > Viridiplantae > Streptophyta > Pinopsida > Pinales > Pinaceae > Pinus > Pinus taeda. The sequence goes on from APFE030990381.1 coordinate 65,867, forward strand.
AACAATATTACCCTGTCTAGGACAGAACTAGGGCGGGGCGACCTAGGACAACTTACTGAAGCCGCAAGTAGAGAACAACACCACGGAGACAAAGGACATAGGGAAATGATGTGAGTTCCATAAGAACCCCACTCACAACACAAGTGAGTGTCGAGCCAAACACTCACTAGTAGCTGTGAGCTAAAGGCTTTCGAATTAGATGCATGTTCTAACTCTAAGTCAAAAATCGACAAGGGGAATGACAAAGGGAAGCAGATTATTGATGCGGTGCCCAGTGCCACTGTTTGCCACCACCAAGATCTAGAAGATTGAGCCCGGAGATCCAAAGGAGGAGGATCAGCTCTTCCATTCATAGATGTGGGTGAAGAGCTTTAGTTCATTGTCGACAACAGAAGCCAAAAGAACCTCATTTCAGTAGAGGTCATGAAGCGGTTGGGCCTACTGACCACACCACACCTGTAGCTGTGCACAATTGAGTGGCTTCCCCAAGGATGAAATCTCTGCGTCAGCCAGTGGTGTCGCCTTCCATACAACATCAAGCCTTTCATAGATGAGGCACTGTGTGATGTTTCTCCTCTTGAATTTTGTGATGTATTACTAGGACAAACATACTTGTGGAAGTGTCATGCTATGTATGAGTCTAGGCCTCGCATTGTTATTTTCTCTTATTGCAATAAGTTTTATAGGATACTGGAGGTAGCACCACCTACCGCTATCTCTTTGATCTTTGCGAAGCAATGAAGTAAGATCATTTCCCAGAATGGGAAAATTGTCTTCCTTATGATTCTCCCTCAGGGCAAGAAGAAGATCGTGTCCATCTCTTTGATCTATCTGAAGCAATGAAGTAAGATCATTTCCCAATCCGGGAAAATTGTCTTTCTTATGATTCGTTCTTAGGGCAAGAAGAAGATTGTGGCCACATCCACAATGTCTAAACAGGGCTCCTTCGCACAACAACAACAGATGGACAAGTTCGTGGAGGATTATAGGGACATATTCACCTCACCCATAGGGGTATCCCTACATTGTTAGGTCAAGCATTCCATCGATCTGACCGTGGGTGCGCCGCCACCCAATGGACTGATCTATCGACGCTCTGTTCTGGAGAATGATGAAATCAAGAGGCAGATTCAGGAGTTGTTGTAGAAAGGGCACATCAGGCCAAGTTCACCCCCCTGTGGGAGCCCGATTGTGTTGGTACATAAGAAGGACGAGACCTGGAGACTTTGTATTAACTATCGGGCACTGAATAAGATCACTGTCTGGAATAGGTATCCAATCCAACAGATTGATAACCTTCTAGACCAACTCAAGGGGGCAAAAATGTTTTAGCAAGATTGAGTTGAAGTCTGGTTATCACCAGGTACCAATCAAACCCTTCGATGTGTGGAAGATTGACTGCCTTCAAATCCAAGGAGGGCCTTTTCGAATGGTTGGTCATGCCTTTTGGGTTGACGAATGCCCCCACAACCTTCATGAGGTTAATGGACGACATCTTGCAGCCTTTTACCAACTCATTCATGGTAGTGTATTTGGACGACATCTTGATCTTCATCCATAGTTGTGAAGATCACCTCCACCATATTTGACAAGTCCTTCAAACCCTGCCGCAACACAAATTGTGTGCCAATTTGGAGAAATGCACTTTTGGTATGACCAAGGTTCAATATCTGGGGTACATCATTAATGAGTGGGGTGTGCATGTGGATCCAACCAAGATACAAGACATTCAGGGTTGGTCAGCCCCAATCACTCTAAGAGAGCTTCGCAACTTTCTGGTTCTTGCCAATTTCTACTGTGGGTTTGTGTTGGGATTCTCTCATATCGCTTGGCCTTTTATTCAAATCACCAAGGGTGGAGCGAAAGCAAAGTTCTTTTGGTTTGAATCCCAACATAAGGCATTTGCTGAATTGAAGCATTGCTTTTGTTCTGCACCAGTGCTCACATTACCAGACCTACAACAAACGTTTGAGATTGAGATAGATGCGTCCGACTATGTTATTGGTGCAGTTATTACTTAGTAGGGGCATCTAGTGACATATCATATTGAGACACTTTCAAACACAGTCTGAAAGTATCCCACCTACGATAAAGAGATGTATTCCATTGTGTAGGCCTACCAATAATGGAAGCATTACATTCTAGGGAAGGAAATGATCATCCACACAGACCACCGACCCTCGCAGTTCATATAGACACAAGAAAAGTTGCAGAACGATCACCATCACAAATGGTCCACATACCTGCAACAGTTCCATTTGAACATTAAGTACAAGAAGGGAAACACCAATAATGTTGCAAACTGCCTTGGTCGTCGGTTATGGCACTGACCACTGTGCTCGACTCTTGTGGACACGAGACTTTGGGGTGGCCACATCTTTATAAGAATGATTAAGAATTTGGCAACACATAACAGATGCTCCTGGAAGGAAAACAAGTTCCTGACTATCACCTCCACGATGCACTATTATGCCTCCTGGGACACCTCTGTGTTCCTTAAAGCGAGCGTGCCGAGATGATTTGGGAGGTGCACTACAGTGAGATCGCTAGACATTTTGGAGTAGATAAAACAGTGGCAGTGTTGCAGAGGTATTTTTATTGGCCAAATCTTCAACAGGATGTTGGGAAGTACATCAGATCCTGCACTGCTTGCAACATTTCCAAACCAACCATCAAGAAGCAAGGCCTATATACTCCTCTGCCTACTCCTAGTCGACCTTGGGACTCCATCTCCATGGATTACATGTCGGACCTTCCTTCTACTAAGCATGGCAATGACTGTGTTTTCATGGTCGTCGATAGACTCTCTAAGATGGTCATTCTGGCGACTTGTAAGAAGAGTATCATAACAAAAGCCACTGCTAAGCTCTTCTTTGAATGAGTGTGGGTACACTTTGGGATCCCATAGTCCATTATCTCAGATTGAGACAACAGGTTCCTTACTACATTTTGGTCAAGCCTCTAGTCTATGCTGGATACCAAACTCACTAAGTCCACGACCTTCCACCCCCAAACGGATGGCTAAACAGAGGCTGTCAACAAGATGATCGTGCACATTTTGAGCATGTACAACTTGAAGCATCCACACACATGGGATGAAAGGCCTCCCCTATGTCTAGCATAGTTACAACAGAGCTCTCCATAGCTCAACTAGCCATAGTCCTTTTCAGTTAGGGTTGGGATTCCAGCCACTATGTCCCATTGATGTGGCCGTACCATATGCAGCTACTCAGGCAGATTTGGCTCATGTTCAGGCCAAAGCTGATAGGGCTAATAGCTTCATTGAGCCCATTCAACACATCTACCAACAAGTCCATGACATATTGGACCTAGCCAATGCTAAGTAAAAGCAGTGTTTTGATCAGCATTAGATGCCACATAGGTTCCAGGTGGGCGACAAAGTTTGGTTACATTTGCAGAAGGAGCGCCTCGCGGGGCCCCATTGCAAACATCGCTCGCTTCAATATGGGGCATAAACCATCACCAAGGTTGTAGGGGATAATGCCTTCGAGCTCAACGTTCCACCGTGCCTTGGCCTACACCCAATATTTAATGTGGACTAGATGTGACTATACTTCCCCCATTGTTGGACAAAACTGATGTTGTTGAGCAGCTGACACCAATAGAGTTCAACCCAAGCTGCATCGAATAGGCTGCAACTGACAGGATCATGGACACATATATCAATAACACTCACCAACAAAGTATCCATCTATATCGAGTTGTCAAAGCAGGCCAACACCTTCACCAAGGGAAGTGGTTCACCAGGGATCAGGTTCAATAGAAATTTCCTCACCTCATGGAGGCTCTGGACGCAATGGAGACCATTTCTTCCTAAGGGGGGAGGACTGATCCAGGTGGATATTGGTGGCCACCCACCTATTCCACCTAGACCTCCAATCGGTTTCATTCGTTTCCTTGATTATAGAAGCATTTACTATTTTTAGCAGTTTTTTCGGGTCCAAATTTTTGGAGATGTTTTGACACCTTAAATGGTGTTTTTTTGAGGTCCGCAACAAGTTATGCAAATCCTGTAGTGCTTGGAGATATCTTTCCAATGAGGTATCATACATGCCAAACGGAAATCATATGACAAAGTTACAACCTTAGGAAGTTGGTTGCCCAACTAACCCCAACGGGGCCACAAACTCTTAGTGTTTCATTTCCTGGGGTTAGGGTTTTAGTTGTTTAGGGTTTTCCATTTTTGTTAAATAATAAAAAGACCCTTGAGCCTCATTGTAATGCAGTTCAGAGGCATGTAGCCGCCACATATCTTCTCAGAGATAAGCTACCATCTCCCGAGCTAGTTTATTTCCATTCTGTATGTAAGCATATTTCAGTTCTTTAATATTAATGAAATGAAGTTTTATTTCTGTTGCATATTTGTTTTTATGTTTGTATCTGTATTATGCTGCGTCCTTGTATAAGTCTGGGTCAACATCTCAAACTCAGGTGAAAGAAACCACTCATTAGAGACAATAACCATAGATGCATCTAAGTGAACCATACTTAATTGTTAAGGGCATAGTAACACTTCAAACTGTGATCACCTTCAAAATATGTTACTAGACCAAGTCCCATGAGAGCGTTCCCTACCTTTGTAGAGGTGGCTAGGTAATCAACCCTATTAGGTGCTTCTAGCCCCTAAGGGTAAGTGGCATTTCTAAGGTCAACCCTTCTATTCTTAGATGTTAATGACAATAGGTGGTCATGGAGGGGAATGACTTCATGGCTAAGTGCCATGCCTAGGGGACCAGTTGATGGAGGTCCAAATCCTAAGTGTATAGATGTAATGGACGGAGTAATCATGGAGGCATGAGTTACCCATTTCCTTGGCTTGCTTTTAACACCCCTTTGGTGTGCCCTTTTCTTCTTTTTGACAATGCCTTTATATGGTGCATAGCTCAAGGATCAAAGCTTTCTTTTTATGATATAACATTTTTTTACCCCATAATATAATTCATTTTCTTGTTCGTCAAGGTTGGTACATGCAAGGGTCCCTTTTGATGAGATGGAGCATCAAGTGCTTAGGAACTTGATGATTTCTAATGAGGAGGGTAGAGCTCATGCTAGGATTTTTCTCACGCACTAATTTTTTCTTAGCCATCTGTTGCATTTTAACTTTTTTTGTGGTCATCTTATGCTTTTTCTTTCTTGTGGTTGCATCAACCTTCAAGGAAAAATTTTCCCGCTATACTCAAGGATGTGAATGTATGAGTACCTGTTAAAATTGGCAACCCATATGGGTCAACTTATTTATGGCAGCTGATATTTTTATTGGATCCCTCTCATTGAGAGGTGTAGGATTGATCTAAAGATCATATGATTCCGATAAGTATTTATGGAGATATAAATTTATTGTCATTATGGAATTATTATCAAGCCAACCAGCAACTTAAATAGGCTCACAAGCCCAATAGACATGCCTATTCATCATCTACATTTTAGTATAAATAGGTGAGAACTTGAAGTCATTTGAAGACACTCCTGATGTAATCTCCTCTCCACGTCTTGGGTTTTTGGAGAAGGAGAGATACTTTAGAATACACTGGGCTAAGTGTATGATGCCCTAGCCACAGTTCAGATGTACCCTAGTCGTAGTCAAGGGAAGGCTCCTACTCATTGTCCAAAAGAGCTCCAATACACATCCACGAGATGCTCTAACTTGCTGTTAAGTGATGCCCTAATATTGCTTTCCATGAAGCCTTATACGTTAACTAAAGAAGCTCGTATACGCAGGCCCTAACTACGCAGGTCATAAAGGGTAGCCGCGGTCATAAAGGGTAGCTGCAGTAGAGAGAGCAAGTATGAGATAGAGCCGCAGGCATACATGATAGCCGCAGTGGTAAAGCAGTGAGTCAAGAAAGAACCGCAGGCATAGAAACACAGTTCTATTCATGTGATACCTAGAGACGCTGTTCACACAGTCATAACCGCAGTCATGAAGTGAAGTCGACGCTCTCCAATACACAATGACGAGATGCTCTAACTTGCTGTTAAGCGATGCCCTAATATTGTTGTCTATGAAGCCTTATACGTTAACTAAAGAAGCTCATATACGCAGGCCCTAACTATGTAGGTCATAAAGGGTAGCCGCTGTCATAAAGGGTATCTGTAGTAGAGAGAGCAAGTATGAGATAGAGCCGCAGGGATACATGATAGCCGCAGTGGTAAAGTAGTGAGTCAAGAAAGAACCGCAGGCATAGAAACGCAGTTCTGTTCATGTGATACCTAGATACGCTGTTCACACAGTCATAACTGCAGTCATGAAGTGAAGCCGAAGCACAGTTGGCTGCAGTCACAAAGAAGAGGAACACAGTCCTGTAATGGAGTCACCTAGCAGCAGTAAGGGAAGAACCTTTTTGCGTAGATAGACATTGATACACAGTCAAAGGAACTCCACACATAGTCATGGAAACTCATGCAGACCATATACGTAGCAATGGAGCAAACGCACAACTACATGATGCCCTTATCCGTTTACTACATGAAGACCCTATACACAACAATGGAGCAAACACACAGCTACATGAAGACCCTAATCCGTTGTCAATAGAGACATATATATGCAGTTATGAAACCATATACGCAGTCATGAGAACAACACAGTCATGAGAACAACGCTGTCATGATGGAGAACACCATAAACGCTGTCAAGATATATGTAGCTAGAACGCATCTTACGTTCTGGGCCAAAGCATTGAAATGAAATTGTCATTATACTAATTGAAGCATGTTGACAGTGTGAGATGGACATCATGTAAACCTTTGAGTACTGTAGGTGGCAGTGTGGCATATAAGGCAGCCCTAAGGCTTGAAGGGTTGTTAGCAAGGCTGGAAGTTACAGTCATAAAAGGCAGCATCATAGTGTGTAGATCATGGGCAGTATGATGTAGATCATGGGCAGAATGATGTAGATCATGAGCAACATGATGCATGGGCAGCATAGTGTGTAGATCATGGGCAGCATGATGTAGATCATGAACAACATGATGTATGGGCAGCATAGTGTGTAGATCATGGGCAGCATGATGTAGATCATGAGCAGCATGATGTATGGGCAGCATAGTGAGTAGATCATGGGCAGCATAGTGATGAAAGCATGAGCAACGTGATGATGCATGATGCAACATGATGGTACCTCACGGTAAGGTGCAGCAAATGGACGAGATGCAAAACTATGATAGGTGAAGGAGTCACCTTAGAGAATCAGTTGAAGCAATATGTCTTCAACTGATCTCTACAGATATCAAAATTCAAAGTGTTGACTTCTATTGTAAATGTACTATCTCTCTCACTTTCTATGCTGAACTTTGAAGAACATAAAAGAAGAATTGTTCAAGGGTTTCCCCACATTGTGGGGTTTGTCCCTAGCTAGCGCCACATCTTGTATCCTCTTGTCTTGGCTTGTCTTTTGCAATTTATATTTTTGTTCTATCTACAGTTTACTTTAATGTTGATGTGATTGCTAACTATGAAAATTTAAACAAATTGCTCTAGCATAGAACATACCTAAAATTAACATGGAATCGGAGCTGAGGCGAAGACAATGCCTAAGCAAGAGTGAAAGAGCAATCACCAAAGACAATAGGGACAAGAAAAAAGGATCAATGGGTTCCACATCTCTCTTCTAAGTTCACAAAGGGTGAAGTTGAAGCAGAGCCGTATTATTAGAATGGCGTAGCGGAAGTTTCTGATGGCCCATCTAAAGATCACTTCATTGGGAAGTTTGGATATAAGGGTGGAAGGAAAGGCAGATGCCTTGGTTGCAATAAGTTCGGCCATTATGAGAAGGAGTGTCCAAATGGCAGGGACACATCACTTGATGATCATTCCAGGGACATCTTCAAAAGAATGACAAGTAATGTAGTTCATCAAGGAAAAATGGTCGACTCTTCAAAGAAAGCAAGGAACCCCAGGTATGAAGAATCAAATATTGTTTTTGATAAGATAAAGAAGTATTATCTTGTATTGGCCCTCTCCTTCAAATTTTTTGGGAATCTGGCATATTGATTGTAGTGCTTCAAGGCACTTCATCAGATAGAAGGGTGCACTCTCTAATTTGGTAGAGATGGAAACAATCATGGGATTACACTTGCAGCCGATGCCACCTATCCTGAAAAGGGAATGGAGGTCAAAGGTTTTATGGTGGCATTCATCGATGGAAAGATACGTGTTTGAAAATAGAATTTTCATAGATGTTTTTGAGTTCAGGCTTGTAGGAAGTCCACTGGGGACCATGTCCATTGACACATAGCATCGAAGGTCTGTGAGTCAGATGGTGACAGGGAAGCCTGAATTCAATAGGAGTATGAAAGTACATGTCTGAGATGTACCGAAAGAAAATCTTACATGGGGACCATTCCCCTCATATAGCAGGGCCATAGGTTTGGAACAACCCGAGGAGTTTGAGATTCATGAACAGGAATCTCATGTATAAAGGTGGAAGAAAGCCCTCTATGACTTGAAGCAAAACACCCTGGGCATAGTATGAGAGGATTGATAGCTGTTTGATGAAGCTGAGATTCACTAGGAGTGAAACCGATCCAAACCATTACCTAAAGGTTGTGGATGATAAACCTCTCATACCGGCACCTTATGCGGACAAACTATTTCTGACAAGTGCAGACCCTCCAATTTGCAGAAGTAAGAGGGTGTTGGATTCCAGACATATGCCTTACAGTCAACATGGTGAGCTCATATATGGTTGAGCCTCACTGGATTGGTGCCAAGAATCTTCTGAGATATCTTTGGGTCACAATCTCTCATGGATCGAGATACACTGCCGGAAATATGAAAATTGCATGATTATTCGAATGCTTACTGGGCAGGCAGTGTGGAGGATCACTAGAGCACTTCTCACTGTTGGTTCTCTTTGGATTCTGCTTTGATATCATGGGTGAGCAAGAAGCAGAAGTCGGTTGTTATAAGTACTGCCGAGACCAGATACATAACTACGAGTATGACCTCGTATGAAGTTGCTTGGTTGTGGAAACTCTTCAGTGAGTACACATGATGAATACCAAGGTGATTCTCTGTGACAACCAAAAGGTGGGATTCGATTATTGAGGAATCCCATATTCAATGATTGCTCCAGCAGATAGACATCAGATACTGCCTTATCTGGGATATGGTAAGTCGATGAGCAAGGAGGCTCCATCGCATTGAGATGATGTATAGGTCGCTACACTTTGTCAGAGCCTCGGGGAAAGATCAAATTTTTGATTTTCCCGAACGACTTGGAGTCGTCGAGAGACCCTTGCAAAAGGGTCCTACATGTTGTATACATTGAGCTCTGGGAGCTTTGGGGGCTTGCGGTTTTTACTGGAGCAACATATGACCACAAGGTGACTCACCCTCCCCTGGTTTTGCGCACTGGGACAGGATGATTCGCTCTTCTGTGGACAAGATGATTCGCTCTCTTGTGGGACAAGATGATTCGCTTTCTTGTGGGACAGGATGATTCGCTCTCTTGTGTAGTAGGATGATTAGTTCTCCTGTGAGGTCTAGATGATGTGTTCTCCATGACGTTTGTGTAGCAGGATGATTAGTTCTCCTGTGAGGACAGGGTTGATTAGTTCTCCTGTCGAGGCATCCTACCCATGCAGTCTGGGACTCATGGGAAGTACTTCTCATCTAATCAATGAGCAAGGAAATGAGGATAGGGACCATAGTAGTACCGATGGACGCATCGCTGTATCTACCGTACTCCATATGCTAGGATGACCTTCATTGATATGGGATCAATGATACTGGTCTGGGACTAGTGGTAGGAGTTGTACCCACTATGACACTGACTTCAGGTTGGTTGAGACTGGTTTGGGACCAATGGTACATACTCTGAGACTGACTTCGGGCCAGTGGAGGACTGGTCTGGGACCAGTGGTAGGAGTTGTACCCACTATGACACTGACTTTGGGTTGGTTGAGACTGGTCTGGGACTAGTGGTACATACTCTGAGACTGACTTTGGGTCAGTGGAGGACTGGTCTGGCACCAGTAGTAGGAGTGCTACCCACTATGATGCTGACTTTGGGTTGGTTGAGACTGGTCTGGGACCAGTGGTACGCACTTTGAGACTGACTTTGGGTCAGTAGAGAATGGTATGAGACATTCTCGATCAATTCTTCTTCTTCATGGTTCAGCAGAGCAGAGCTAGCAGAGTCGAGCAGAGCTGAGTAGAGCCAACAGAGCTGAGTAGAGCCAGCAGAGCTGAGCAGAGCCAATAGAGTTGAGCAGAGCTGAGCAAAGCAGTGCAGGGCACTGATGGCAGAGACAATATAGTCGGACATATGGATCAGTGGATGAAGTTCTCCCTAGTTGAGAGGGAGTGTTAAAATTGGCCACTAGGGCCAAACTCCATATGGGTCAGCTTATTTATTGTAGCTGATATTTTTATTGGATCCCTCTCATTGAGAGGTGTAGGATTGATCTAAAGATCATTCGATTCCAACAAGTATTTATGGAGATATGAATTTATTTTGATTATGGAATTATTATCAAGCCGACCAACAACTTGAGTAGGCTCAGAGCCCCAACAGACATGCCTATTCATCATCTACGTTTTAGTATAAATAGGTGAGGACTTGAAGTCATTTGAAGACACTCTTGATGTAATCTCCTCTCCATGTCTTGGGTTTTTGGAGAAGGAGAGATACTTTAGAATACGCTGGAATAAGTGTATGATTCCATAGCCGTAGTTCAGATGTACCCTAGTTGCAGTCAAGGGAAGGCTCCTATTCACTGTCCAAAAGAGCTCCAATACATAGTCATGAGATGCCCTAACTTGTTGTTAAGTGATGCCCTAATATTGCTGCCTATGAAGCCTTATACGTTAACTAAAGAAGCTCATATACGTAGGCCCTAACTACGCAGGTCATAAAGGGTAGCCACAGTCATAAAGGGTAGCTGCAGTAGAGAGAGCAAGTATGAGATAGAGTCGCAGGCATACATGATAGCCGCAGTGGTAAAGTAGTGAGTCAAGAAAGAACTGCAGGCATAGAAACGCAATTCTATTCATGTGATACCTAGATACGTTGTTCACACAGTCATAACTGCAGTCAAGAAGTGAAGCCGAAGCACAGTTGGCCACAGTCACAAAGAAGAGGAACGTAGTCCTGTAATGGAGTCACCTAGCCGCAGTAATGGAAGAACCTTTCTGCGTAGATAGACATTGATACAGTGTCAAAGGAACTCCACACGCAGTCATGGAAACTCATGCACACCATATACGCAGCAATGGAGCAAACGCACAGCTACGTGATGCCCTTATCCATTGACAATGGAGCAAATGCATAGCTACACGAAGACCCTAATCCGTTTTCAATAGAGACATATATATGCAGTTATGAAACCATATACACAGTCATGAGAACAACGCTGTCATGATGGAGAACACCATATACGTTGTCAAGATATATGCAGCTAGAGCGCATCTTACATTCTGGGCCAAAGCATTGAAATGAAATTGTCATTATACTAATTGAAGCATGTTGACAGCGTGAGATGGACAACATGTAAACCTTTGAGTACTGTAGGTGACAGCATGGCATATAAGGCAGCCTTAAGGCTTGAAGGGTTGTTAGCAAGGCTGGAAGTTACAGTCATAAAAGGCAACATCATAGTGTGTAGATCATGGGCAGTATGATGTAGATCATGAGAAGCATGATGTATGGGCAACATAGTGTGTAGATCACGGGCAACATGATGTAGATCGTGAGCAACATGATGTATGGGCAACATAGTGAGTAGCATGATGTAGATCATGAGTAGCATAGTGAGTAGATCATGGGCAGCATAGTGATAAAAGCATAAGCAGCATGATGATGCATGATGCAGCATGATGGTACCTCACGGTAAGGTGCAGCAAATGGACAAGATGCAACACTATGATAGGTGAAGGAGTCACCTTAGAGAATCAGTTGAAGCAATATGTCTTCAACTGATCTCTGTAGATATCAAAAGTCAAAATGTTGACTTCTATTGTAAATGTACTATCTCTCTTTCTCTGCTGAACTTTGAAGAACATAAAAGAAGAATTGGTCAAGGGTTTCCCCACATTGTGGGGTTTGTCCCTTGTTGGCACCACATCTTGTGTCCTCTTGTCTTGGCTTGTCTTCTGTGATTTATATTTATGTTTTATCTGCAGTTTACTTTAGTGTTGATGTGATTGCTAACTGTGAAAATTTAAATAAATTGCTTTAGCATAGAACATACCTAAAATTAGCAGTACCAAATCCCTATGAACCAATGATAGTTAAGCCAAATGATGGAGGTGGTATCAAGGGAATGATGAAAGATGTCATGTATGGAATGGTTACAGACGCCTTCCAGTCCAAGTTTTCCATATAGTGCCCCTCTTATAACCCTAATAATCCAGGGGGATATTGGTGACCACCCACCTATTCCACTTGGACCCCAACACTATTTTCTATTAGTTTCCTATTTTTCAGCACAGTTTCCTATTTCGGTAGTTTTATATTTTTGGTAGTTTTTCGTTCCTAAACTTCCAGAGTTGTTTTGAGGCCCTAAACGGCATTTTTTGGGGAAATAGGAAAACGTAAGTCTTCTACTCACATTATAGTTGAAAGTTGTTGTCCTTGGATAGACCTTTCTAATGGGATATCGTGCAAGCCAAATAGAGATCATGTGCCAAAGTTACGGCCCCAGGAAGTTGATGTTCCAACTTCCAACTAATCCCACCAAGTCCCATACCTTTTGGCTCTTTGTTTGGTCAATTTAGTATTCCTAAATTGATATCATTAATTGTCAACCCGGGGCTCGTAAGCTGATGAAGTGAAGGTGTACTATATGTACTTAAGCAACCTCTTAGAGCTTTTTGTCGTTTGGGGGGGTGTTGTTTGTGATTAATTTATCTTCCTAAGATGGAGTGATGTATTTATAAACAAATGAGTGATGGTGTGTGTGGAGTGAATTCTAAATGAGTGAGGGTGTGTGATTAGTGGTTTCTAACTATTTGCTGAAAAGGAAGACTTTGAAGGAAATGAAAAATAAACTGAAAGCAAAGAACCACTTTCTAATGGTATTAGACACCATTCATATTGCTGCAAATAAAAAGAAAATCACTTAAAAGACCAATGATAATGTTTATCTCTTCCTAACTCTCTGCCTCTAACACATAGTACTGTGTAAGACATGATTAAGAAGTAGCTAAAAGTAAGTCTAATAACTGATAAAAAATGAGAAAATCTACTTTAAAGACTAGTGATAATATTTTGCTCTTTCTAATTCTCTGCCTATATCACATAGTATTATGTAAAGCACGATTAGAAAGTAGCTAAGGATTAGTCTAGAAAGCACCCAAAGCCAGCTGCAAGTGATTAGTATTCTGATCTCTAAAAGATAAACAATTTATAGTAAGAGATCATTCAAATGTTAGCAGACAGTTTCGAGAAATAAAACTAAAAACTAGTTATGGAAATGAAGTAAGAGACAGCAACTTTGAATCTGTCAACTGGAACTACCACTAGATACAAAGCAAACACATAAACACACAAATAATCCCGGGTCAAAAACCTGCAAAAGAGCAATGCTGATCAGCTTAAGAAAAGGATTCAAAATGACTCAAAATGAAGTGAATTATGCTGTACATACGTCAAGAAAAGGAAATGCTGAACGTGAAAATACTATACAAGGCTAATATGAACAGGGGCCCTCCATTCACATAACCCAAAGAAGACTCAAAGTGTTGAAATCTCCAAAACAGCACTGCTTCTATTACTCCATGTGCAGGAATTCACAGTTAAGAGTGCTAGAACAGCACTATAAATACAAAGTTTTGGGAATGCTTAAAAATTACAACAAGTTCATAAAAATACAACAAGTAAAAGTTAACATAAGCGTACGCAGACGCAAGTATTTATAGGCATCTGAAGGATAGCCTATGCGTGCTGTTAAAACTGAAAATAAACAAACTGTCATGCATAATAAAAGCTGCAATAACA